>JXCR01148279.1:580040-590483 GCA_002079205.1 Phalaenopsis hybrid cultivar
GAGTTGGTAAGTCCTTAGATATTCAGGGTCAAGGTACCCAGCAGTTCCTTTTACTTTAGTTGAAATATGAGTCTGTCCTGCTTCCGTTGGCCCAATTCTTGCAAACCCAAAGTCAGATACCTTGGCTCTAAAACTTTCAGTAAGCAGAATGTTCGATGCTTTCACGTCTCTGTGGATTATTGTCTTTTCTGTTTAAAATGTTATAAATAGATGGGTTAAATGAGTCCCACCAGAAGAACAGCAAAATAAATTATAAAAAAAGGAAATTTTTTTTGGCAGGATTAGAGGTTTTTCTAAAGCTTGGAGCTTAAAAGCAAATTACAAAATAAAAATTAAAATAAAAATTAAAAAAAAAAAGAAGTAAATGATGCATGGTATTAATAGTTTTGTTTACAAAAGATTTAGACTCATCCCACAACCTTAAAAATCATTTTGTTATCTAATATAGGTAACAAAAAAATATTATAATGTAATAAATATTTATTTCGCTTATTTAGGGAAAGTAGTTACTCTTCCGACTTAAATACATGATCCAAATTTAAAATTACATTTGATGCACGTGTCAAATGACTCAGAGAGAATTATCCATAATCCAGTATCTTATTCATTTTGGGTGTAGCATCCATCATTCTAGGNTCAACCTGCCATCAATATTGAAGCAATGTAAAGGCTCTGACACACAATACGTGACTGCACAAGCAGCTGATTATGGCCAGGGGTATTATATGTTCTTGTTAAAAGGTCTCGTAAATAATGATGATTATATTACATATTTGTTACAACTTTATATTTAAAGAGTTATAAATTGTATGAGGGATCTTAGGAATCTCTATTTATTTTTCTCCTTAATTAGAGAGATTAGTTGACTCTTATACTTGTTATTATTTTTTTCCTTGTCTACTGTATTATGTTTTTATTGCTTTCCTTACCAATAAGTCCTGTAATAGGTATTTATACCCCTCTTTGCATCAATAAGAATAAGTGACTTATATTTTTCCACTGTTTTTTCATGGTATTAGAGCGTCTGATCCTCTGTGGCGTTTCGCGAAGGCGTTAATTCTCTGAATGCGGTAACTTACGGTGACTACAATAGCGTCTGATCCTCTATGGCGTCGTCCGCATCTCGAAGTCCATCTCGAAGGTGGTAATCCTCTGTGCATGTTCCGTTTTTCCTTTCTTCCCGTCTCGCGAAGGCAGTAATTCTTTGAAGGCGGAAACCCGCAGTAGCATCTTCCACTGAGAAAGGATCACGTCTCGCTGGCAAGGATCGCGCGCGTGGTTGACGAAGTGATTTCGCATCTCGAAGTCCTTTCAGCAGCGAAGACGGTAATCTTCTTTGCTTCGGCGGGCGAAGGCGGTAATCTTTTGCTTCGGCGGGCGAATCTCGAGCTCGAGCAAATTCACCGTCCTTCATCTCTAAAATGTCTGAAGTCACGTCTAGGACAAGCGAACCTCTTCAGTCATCTCAATCCAAACCTCAGAGAAATACATCTGAAAACCATCCCATTCAGATCACTACAATCCGATTAAAGGTGATAATTTTCTTCGATGGTCACAACCTATTTGCATGTATCTCCGAGAAAGATGAAAAATTGGCTATATCACAGGTGATACTAAACAGTCTGACGTGAAAGACATAACTTATGTCATTTGAGAAGCGGAAAACTCAATGTTAATGACATGGTTGGTCAATTCCATGACTGAAGAGATAAGTGCAAATTATTCGTGTTACTCTACAGCCAATAAATTATGAGACAATGTTTCAGAAATGTACTATGATCCTGGAAATCAATCACAAGTCTATGAGTTGAGCCTACTACTTGGAAAATTTTCCAATGTGAGGATTCTATGACAAAGTATTTCAATTCTCTTAAGCGGATTTGGCAGGACCTGGACTTATTTAAAGATCATGAGTGGAAATCAAATAATGACGACAACCAGTACAAGAAGATAGTGGATGCTGGCCGAATCTTCAAATTTCTTGCAGGTCTAAACGTTGAACATGATGAGGTCCGTGACCGAATAATTAGAAGAAATCCCCTGACTCCAATTGGTGAAGTTTTTGCGGAGCTAAGGAGAGAAGAGAGTCAGAGGCATGTGATGTTAGGGAAAGAAGACTACAGGCTCAACCGAGTCCGTGTAAGGGTCAGCGCTGGCTATTCCTGAAGTTCAAGTAAGCAGGAAAATTTCTCAAAACCAGCGTGTAGAAGACAAAACAACCTGCACAGTGACTACAGTGGAAAGCCACGCCATACTCGCGAAAAATGCTGGAAATTGTATGGTAAACCACCTAATGGTGATAAGGGAAAAAAATCTAGTGAATATAACACACCTACACTAAACCCTAATGAGGCTGAGTCATCTCCACTTAGTAAAGAGCAATTAAGTCATATTCTTAAACTGTTGAAATCTTGCTCATCATCTAATGTTGTTATCAGTTATATAACACAAACAAGTAGTAATCTTTTGACTTTTCTAAGAAGTACCATTCCTTGGAACATTGATTCAGGAGCCTCTGATCATATGATAAACTGTTCTCAATTATTTTATTCATATTATCCATGTTCCTGTTCCAAAAAAATCAGAATTGCTTATGACAGTTTTTCACTTATTACAGGAAAAAGAAATATTAAAATTTTTGAAAAAAACTCTTTGAAACCTGTCATACATGTTCCAAAACTTACATGTAATCTTCTTTTTGTTAGCAAATTATCTAAGGATTCTGATTATTTCATTTTTTTTCTCTCCCAATTTTGTTTTTTAGGATCGGAACCCAGGGAAGATGATTGGAACTGCTAAAGAAATAAAAGGGTTGTACTGTTGTTGGTCAATTTTTTGATTATTTTGAAAATATGAAAATAATTTTTGAAATTTAATTTAATATAAGAGGTATATAATTTGGGTTTTAAAAATAGTATGTTTTAATTTTCGAAAAATAAGGCCAAATAGATCTCATTCGTCCAATAGTTTGCATAATCGTGTGCGATACCGCAAATACTATACCCTCTCGAAAGATAAGTGTAGGCCTCAGCGATAGACTCAATCCTGCAAACTAAGAGATTTGTGATATTTGTTTGGTCTGCGAACCTTTTATGTATGACCGACAAGTTCTGCTATCTAATGCAAAGATTAAATAGGGTTTATTTTACCTGGGTTCCAAGTTCCCTATAGAGGCAAGCCCCTATAGTTAATTACATCTCAAATGAAGGGAATCACTTAAGAAAACTCTCGATAATGATCAATGGTTCTAGTCTTCAAGATTTCAAGGTGATCACTTAAGAAAACTCTCGATAATGATCAGTGGTTCTAGTCTTCAAGAATTCAAAGTTTAAGTTTACTTGAGAAAACTCTCGATAATGATAAATGGTTCTAGTCTTCAAGAATTCAAGGTTCAGGTTTTTCAATGGTTCTAGTCTTCAAGAATTCAAGGTTCAGGTTTTCAAGGTAGGACGTAGAAGGGAAAAACTCTCGATAATTATCAGAGGTACTAGTCTTCAAAATTTTAAAGTTTAGGTTTTTATGGTACAACGTGGAAAAGACAAGTGAGAGTGGTTCAAATAGAAATAATTATTTTCAAGGGTCAAAAGGAAGGAAAAGGCAGGGGATGCCACAGATCCTGAGGAGAACCCTCAGTGACTTCCCAAACTATCCTACTGTGTGACTGCATTTTTAGAGATGATGTTATTCAATTATTCAATTCTGTCAATTTCATTATTTAGAACTTACATTTGCATAATACTCAATTATGCAAATAACCCGCACAGATAAGAAGGTTTACATCGTGTCACACGACGACCTCAGAACTTAAAGCGAGTTAGGACTTACGCTGCACAACATGGTTGTACATGAGCCTAAAGAAGATGTGAGGATTTACGTCGCGCTGGGCAAACTACCTCAAAGTCCTATGGGTTGTTATTATGCTAAGAAGAGATAATGCTGAAGAAGATCCTCTTGTCGCTCGATCCAAGCTCCTCGTCGTGCTGCCCATAAAGTTGACCCCAAGCTCCTATTGTAGCAATGACTCCAGGGTTTAAGTGTTTGAGATGGGTGATTTATGTTTCACGGTTTCGGTGTCAATGTTTGGTTTTGTTTTGTTTCGGTTTTGGTTTCAGTTCTGGTTTTGCATGCAGAATAATCAAATTGCAGTTAAACAAAAAGGTATTTGAAAGGTAAAATGAGTAAAGTAAAATGTCGTAGATAAACTGTAAAAGCACACCTGGGCATCTGCTACTGTTGCAAGATTAATATTGCGAGCGCAGTATGACTTGCGACAGACTTAAATAAAATCGCAAGAAAAATAGAAGGCAAGAAAACCCAGCACGAATAATCAGAAAAATGAGTCGTAAAAATCACGAGCAAAAGAAACCGTTAGCCACATATGAAAAATCAGAACTGGGTGTAAGACATTAGTAAACGCGGGGAGCTCAGAGTTGGACTGTGTGCTTCCCGATCTTGAACAAAAGTTACCAGCTCGACAATCTACAGAAGACAGTCCTTAACCTCAATCTAAGTGACTAGTAGTGGACCTTTATAAATTTTCATAGAAAAGTTTTCATGCAAAAGTTGTTCAAGTCTTTTTTATGCAAAATTCTTTTTGACATGCAAAAGAAATTTTTTATTTTTGTTTTTTGTAAATATTTTGTAAAATCGTATAGTCCACAGGCTAATCACTCTAATTGTGCTAGAACTACTGACAACCTAAGAGTGTCCGGGGCAACAATCCCACCAAGAATCGGCGAATAGTATCATGGATCATTTCCTCTCCCTTATTGAAGATCCTTGAGGTAGGAGATACTATTCTAATAATCTCACTTCATATATCCCTCGTTTAAGCACACATAAGCAATGTCGTCATCGTCATCGCCACTTAGACCATAGACTTATCCTAGTCCGATGATCCATATGTGACATTAACAAATTTCTCCAATTGTCAGAACGATTTGAGTGTAATATCTAAGCTCAAATCTCGGTGCACTGAGTTTCACTGTAGGTTAAGTCATTGCGGGAATTTCATTGTTGATTTAATTAAGGAAGCATGAACTACGCCTCGGAACATCTTGATGTCTAGTGTCTTAATCAGTTTGTGAATCAGGCTCAAGTGTCATGTTTCATTATTCATTCAAAAATTAGGTGGATGAACGCTCACCTAGGGTGTGTTCCTAAAATCTAAGAAGTTTATGCTGAGAATTAGGTGGATGGACTCCCACATAATCTATGCTTATAATTAGGTGGATGAGCTCTCATCTAGGGTGTACTCCTAAAATCTAGGAAGCCTATGTTTTAACTTGTGCTTAAAGTGATTCAAGGTATTTCACCCTCAATTAAGTGTTTTTTCAACTAATCCTCAAATATTTTTAAGTGTCTTTCAAGTAATTAAATCAGAAATTCTCATTTCGACTTAACCATTTAAAAAATAAATAAAACGAAAGGAGGTCGACCCACCTCCAAAATTAGCAAAGCCGAAAGGGAAAAAACAACAAGTGAATCGACCTAAAAAAAATCCTTTAAATGATAATTAAGTGAAACCCAAAACATTAAATAGAGTTATCAAAATCCAACCCCAAAATGGTAAATAGAGTTATCAAACTCAACCCCAAAATAATAGGCAAAACTCTCAAAATCAGCTTCGAAACAGTGCTAAAATGGTGCCCAAACGGTGTTAAAACCATGCCAGAATTAGCCCACAAAATTCCCCAAATAACACTTAATTATGCTCCAAATAATACCAAATAGCTCTCACAACACCCCAAAAGCTCTCACAGTAGTTTTAACACCTCCAAAAAGTAATTTACAGCACTTGTAAGCTACCTACAACAGCCTAAACTACAATTTCCGCCCAAACATTAATTCCAAGCTTCCTGCAGCGATCGGCGGCTCCAAACAGTACTTATACAGCCATTTCTCAGTCCAAAAAAGTCCTAAACAGCATATTACAACACTTTTAAGTTTTCCAAATAGTAATTTGCAGCGCTTGTAAGGTACCTACAGCAGTTTTTTATCACCGAAGAGCACTTGTTCGTCACCAAACAACACTTTAAAGCTTTGGACAACACTCCTAGTAATTTTCGAATACTTTCCAAAAAATTTCAAAGCAAACTTCAAGTACTTTCTAGTACTTTTAACACTCCAAACAACAAAGCAAAACTCCTCGAAATGGTCCAAAAAAAATAATAAATAAAAGTCCTCAAATCCCTCTCCAAAACAGCGAATAAAGCAGTCCCAAAGAAGTGAATGAATTCTAAGCATGAAAAGATGTCCTTTATGTTAAAAAAAACAGAGGTACTTATTTTATAAAATTAAGGATTTGGGTGGTGTAGATGTAAGGTTTAAGTTCTGGGCATGCAGAAAGTATAAGCATTGTATGGTATGCATGTAAGAATTGACGCCAATGTGCTAGATATGCGAATACATGGCGATTGAGTGGTACATTTGTAATAATAAAAAAAAGGTAAACTTTAGGCGTTAGGCATGTAAATACATTTAAATTTGGTGGTCATAATGATTGTTGTTAACCACAAGCAAGTTTCACTTTCACAACATGACAATCTTAATCCTTTGACACATTTACGTGGACCTCACGCAAGTGCTATGCATTTACATCCTTAACACCCAAAATTTAATATCAATTTCATAAACATGTGCATGAAGGGGTGTACTCAACATAAAATAATTTCAAACAGAGTCACTATAAATAATGAAATCAGATTGATCTTAAGGTTTAATTCATGAAAATTTTGTTAATTTACTTAAACAATTAGCAACATAAATACATGAAAAATTTGCGTGCATGTCACTCAATCCTTATATTCTACATATCTAACATCCAAATTTTCATCCCAATCAAAAAGAGCGAAAAAACTCACAATTCCATTCCATAAATACACCACCCAATCTTAATCAGATAAAAGAAAAACTTTTAGAAAGAACAAAAAAATATGGCAGTTAGTTTTATATACCAGACAGAGGAAATCGTTTACCTTAAGGAAAGGAGCTGCAGCAGTTTCGCCTAGGGTCGTTTGGTGTGAGAGAGCGTCGGTGCAGAGAAGTCGATCGTGAGAAGGAGGAGGCGAGGATGAGGCAGACGAGTGATTCTGGCGCAGAGGGAAGAGGCGAGGACTTCAGAGTTCGCAGAGAGGAGCGAGGGTTTCTCTCGAGCGAGAAAGAGGCGAGCAGGTGATTCGGCTTGCCAGGCGGGATCGAGTAGAGAGCGGGTTTCTTCGGTGCAGGGAGGAGGCGAGCATGCGAGTCTCGAGCGGGGTCTTTGGAGCGAGAAAGAGGAGATCGCACAAGGGGGAGGCGAGGCAGGCTAGGGCGTCGAGCGGGAAGCAGAGTTTTGGTCGCAGGGAGACAATGAATGATGGGAGAATTTCAATGGAGTCGAGACGAAGGGAGCGAGCCGGGGATGGTGTCTGATGCAGAAGGAGAGATGAGCGGGCAAGGGTTTGGCGAGCGAAGGAAGATGAGCAGGAGTTCGGGAAGACGAATGGGAGAGGCGAGAATCTTCGGCGCAGCAAAGGGTGCTTCGTCTCTTCCTGTTGAGCGGGATCGAGTAGAGAAATCTCGAGAGAGGGAGAAGGCGAGCGTGAGAGAGGAGCTTGGGAGAGGCGAATCAAGCAGACCGCGGAGGAAGAGGGCCCGCTTCCTTTTAGAATTGGAGCGGGGTCAGGAGCCGTTACTCAAATCAATTGGCGGAGAAATAAATTGTTTCCAAATGCAGGGGAGGATTAATTGGAAATAATTAACACCTGGATAATTTTAATTAAGACAAAAATTTAAATAATTCGTTTGAATTTTGAAATTTGAATTTCAAATTCATGTGAGTTGGTGCCTAGCCCGTGTTCAGTTCGAGTCCAGCCTAAATCAAACCCGAGTCGAACCTATGTTGAGCCCGGGCCCGCGCACCGTAAAAAAAACCTGCATCGATATTCGTGCTAGTTGCTCGCGCGCGAAACTATAATGATATGAGTATGCTCCCTAGCTAAAGTCGACATCTCGGACGCATCTATGTGATCTGTTTCATCAACCGGAGTCATCTGGGCGAGTTCACCGACAATCGGGCCAAAATGTGTCAGCTTCGTGCGTGGTATAGAGTGCGTTGCTGAGTCATAAAGGGTTCACCTAAGGTTGTCTGATCCTGTAGGAACTCATTTTCGGGTCCTCTACATGTTGGTCCTTAACCCTTGCAACTAGAAGTTGAGTGCTTGGAACCACTCATGCGAGTTTTTTTCACAAAAATGAGTCAAGAAGTAGTTTGAAGTTCTACTGGATGTGGGCTCCATTACTGGTCTGCTATAATGGTCAATAAGGAACTCCTAAAGCTAGATCCTGGGTTCTAGAAGTAGGAGACTAAGAGCTCACTAAAAAAATGAGGTCAACAACTACTATGATGAAACTGATTCTGCGAATAAAATAGTTCATGGATTAGGTAGTACAAGTTCAAGTTTTGACTATGATCAAGTTATGTTATGGCATAAAATATTATGTCATCCTAGCTTTCCATATCTCAAATCCTTATTTCCTAAACTATTTAAAAGTATTGATTGTCAAAACTTTATTGTGAAGCGTGTGATTTATCTAAAAGTAATCGTGTTTCGTTTCCAATAAAATTATATTCAGTTTCAAAACAATTTTATTTGATGATAGTAATGTTTGGGGCCTATCCAAAGTTAACACTTTCTGAAAAAAAATAGTTTGTAACATTTATTGATGATCATACACGAGTTTGCTGGGTCTATTTATTGGAAAAAAAAATCTAAAGTTGAACAACAAATTAAATATTTTTTTTTCATATGATTGAAAATCAATTTCAAACAAAAATTGACATTCTATAAACGGATAATGAGACTGAATATTTCAACAAATATTTGAGAACATTTAATTTGGAAAAATATATTCTATGTCAATTCACTTGTCGTAACACACCACAAAAAAATGGTATTGCTAAAAGAAAAAATAGACATTTACTCGAAGCTACCAAGGCACTTATGTTTTCCATGAATGTTCCTAAATAACTTTGGGGTAATGCACTGTTTACCTCATGTTATTTAATAAACAAAATGTCATCTCGAATTATGAAATTTAAAACACATTTACAAGTCTTAAAAAATTAATTTTCCACATCTAGGATAACAACTGATCTCCATGTAAAAGTTTTTGGATGTGTTTGCTATGTACATATCCCAAATGCGTTTTGCTCAAAACTTGATCCCAAAGCTCAAAAATATGTTTTTATTGGGTATGCTTCCAATAAACGTGGGTATAAATGTTTTAATTCTGTCAAAAAGAAATTTTTTGAGGGCATGCATGTCAAGTTTGTCGATGATCACCCGTTTTATCAAAATAATTTTTTTCAGGAGAACTTAGTTAAAGAAAATAATTTTTGAGAAATTTTACTCATTTCTTTAACTAATTCTGATATGAAAACTAGGGTCAGCACTTCTAAACTTATTTTGCCAGATGTTACCTTAACAGAGACGGGGGAGAAGTACTTCCAACAGATCATAATCCTCAATGAGCTGTAGGTTTATTCTAGGAAGAAATTCCATAAATTTACTACAACCCCAGTTATTCCCTCAGCAGATGTTCAATCACCTTTGCTGAATAATGACCCTACAACTCAGAGTAACCTTCCCTCTACTTCCACTTCTTCTGATCTTGATCTTTCAATTGCTTTCAGAAAAGGAATCTGAACAAGCACGAAATATCCTATCACACAATACTTGTCATATGAAAAACTATCAAAAAATCATAGAGCATTTGTGTCTAAAATTTCTAATATGCTTATTCCAAGAACTGTTCAGGAAGCATTTGTGAACCGAGTTAGAAATTAGCTGTGATGGAAGAAATAAATGCTCTTAAAAGAAATAACACTTGGACAATGATTGATCCACCTAAAGACAAAAAAACGGTTGGGTGCAAATAGGTGTTCACTGTGAATTTTAAAGCTGATGGAAGGGTTGAGAGATACAAAGCGAAACTGGTAGCAAAAGGATTTACTCAAACTCATGATATTGATTATCAAGAAACTTTTGCTCCCGTTGCTAAAATTAACTCTATTAGAGTACTTCTTTCTCTTGCAGTTACTTAAACTGACCACTTCATCAATTTGATGTAAAAAATGTGATTTTAAATGAAGAATTGCGAGAAGAAGTACTGTTGACCTCACTTTTGGTTGAGGTCTACAAACTTCTTTAGTATCCTAAGTCTAGCCATAGGACTTTCATGTTAACTAGTCTTAGAAAATTAGAAGAGGTACCCCACCATTAGAAATTCAAAACTCTTCTTTTTACTTAACTTNATGAGTGTTGACCTCACTTTTGGTTGAGGTCTAGAAACTTCTTCAGTAGCCTAGGTCTAGCCATAGGATTTTCCTATTTACTAGTCTTAAAAAACTAGAAAAGGTACCCTCACCATTAGAAATTCAAAACTCTTCTTTTTACTCAA
>JXCR01148279.1:605657-633663 GCA_002079205.1 Phalaenopsis hybrid cultivar
TATACACCTCCAAAGAAAATTGTCTTCTCCCTAGAAGTTACAACAAATAAAAAGTCAGAAAAAGAACAAAAAGGAAATTATTCAACTACCTCCTNCTTTGTAAAGGTTAAAGTTAAAAAATATATGTAAATGCCATGGATACATACACTAGATTATTATAATATTTTAATGAAATATGAAAGACCAGCATGNGATCAGGATATTCATGAGGGATTATTAAGCAACATAATAAAATTTAAATGAACCCAAGGTTTTTTACCAGACATAAAGAAGGTTGCATGGNTTTTGAGAGTGAATACCACATTTATTGAATTTTTATAGTACATTTCTTTCCTTCCAACCGAACATCAGGATTTTCAAAACCCCCTGCATTCCTTTTACAATACACTCTTTATTACTTACGCCAATCTGCCCCTAAGAAGAACGAGCTAAGCAGATGTCTAAATTTACTTTTGTTATTAATGGTAACTTCTCTAAAACAGAACGACTGCAAAAAGGATGCATGCTGCACCAACCCATACAAGCTGGAAAAGAAGATAACCCTATTCATACTTTAATTACAACAATTCACCCAATCAGAATTTCCACCACAGNAGGGGTAATATCGCGAATGGAAAACAGAATACACGGGCCGCGGGGTTCGACCCGCGGCTGGCGTGTAAAAGAAAAAAGATACGCGCTTATTCTGGATCGCACTCCAAACACACAAAACAAACAGTAAGAGAGTGTTTTGAAAACACATAAGCAGCAAATAAGCTGCCCCAAACAGACCCTAACTATACATAAACATTATTGCAAAAAAAGTTGTATAATAGTTTTCCTAGAAGAACATCAGATTATGACATAACAATTAAAAGTATGCATGTAAAAAATCTTACATAATAAAGATGCATAATAGTTAATCTACGAAATAATTACATTATTACATTTCATTTTAATTTTAATAAAAGTGCATTCATTCATTAGTAGATGAATGAAAATGTATACTAAGGAAGAATATATGTAATGATGAATGAAATAATGTAGATATAAATGTTTGTATGTGCATGCTAAGAGCATGAGCTCAACCCCTTATAGTACAGACAGGAGACGCTCCTGGACATGCGCACAAAGATATTATCTTATCACCCCGAGCAACTATGATGTTTAGATCGCTAACCACTGTGCCGACAGGAGAATGTCGGTTGGGATCGAGTAGACACTGTGCAAATTAGATCACTAAACGTAGTGTCGACTGGATAATATCAGTCAGAGGTGTGTTAGATTATGTTTTAACGGTGCTCCTAAGTCAGATGTGAATATTAAGAGTATAAAATAAAAGTAAAGTTAAAGACTAAACTTTGTAAAGTAAGGTTAAAGTTAAAGCATATATGTAAATGCCATGGATACATACACTAGATTATTATAATATTTTAATGAAATATGAAAGACCAGCATGCATTGTTTATTTTTCATTGGGTTGTTGTAGTTTAGAAGTGTGATCACTCCTGGGTTATATTTAAATAGCTCATTTTATTGTTTTAATGATTTTTTCAGGTTTTAAGTTTTTAAATATGATGTGCAGAAGAGGAGCTAATGTGTTCAGCAGGCGAGAGCAACAGCTAAAAAGATAAAACTTCTACTTGTTAATTAAATTACTTTCTATAGTGTCTCTTTCGTGAATATTTGAATATTAAATTGTTAGTGAAAATATAAAATTACAGAAAATTTATTTTCTCCGTCCGACCATTCGTTCCCGTCTTGGCTAATTCCAAGTCTTGGATCAGGTCGTGAAAGTTATTTCCCTCTCTTTTCTCAATATAACACATTTCCAATTTCACTAAACTCAGTAAATGTTAAAAACGCAAGAAAGATGAATTAACATCATGCAAGCTAAAAGATAAGTTGAACTTTTAAGTATACAATACAATCAATATACAATTTGGGCTTGTGAGAATTCTTCATGATAAAGCAATTTTCACCCATTCAAAAGGATTAAAAAAGCTGCTTTTTTTAGCCCCCTCAAATTCTTTAAATTCATAATCAAGATCACTTCACAATTGTACAGTCTCACAAATTATCAAAGTGATGCCTGCTATAACAAAAATGAGTCTAGGGGATTATACAAGCATTGACACACTAAGAGAATACATGGTTTGCTGAAAAATGAATGCATTATAAGAGAAATGCAGTGAAAAGGGGATGGCAGCCGGCTGTGGCAGAAGGGGGCAGGTGGCCAACAACAATGGCAGGAGGACGAGGGTGGCGACGAACAGGCTTCAGCAACAAAGGACAATACTTCACACAAACGGTGTATATGAAATTTATCTAAATCCAATAAATTTGAATAGCATTGAAATCAAGTGAATTCCATATTTATTGAAATTTTATAGTACATTTCTTTTCTTCCAACCGAACATCAGGATTTTCAAAACCCCCTGCATTCCTTTTACAGTACACTCCTTATTACTTACGCAATCTGCCCCTAAGAAGAACGAGCTAAGCAGATGTCTAAATTTACTTTTGTTATTAATCGTAACTTTTCTAAAACAGAACGACTGCAAAAAGGATGCATGCTGCACCAACCCATAAAAGCTGGAAAAGAAGATAACCCTATTCATACTTTAATTACAACAATTCACCCAATCAGAATTTCCACCACAGGAGATAACAGTCTATAGTTCAGCGTTCACCATATAAACCCCAAATCCATCAAACTCGTGGCAGCAGCCAAAAAAACAGTTTTACTTAATCAAGCACCTTTCTTTCCCCAGATCAGAATCTTACAAAAAAATTACACATCAAAAGCTAAGATTCCCTCCTTCCCCATATCCAAAATTGCACTGCGTACAATTTTGTCCACAAAAACCAACACACACAACGCCTCCCCATCGCCCCAACCTTGACAAAAACCCCGCCATCCAACCCATAAAACAGCACAGTAATTACAGTGATAAACCCTAACGAAGCACGTCTAGAATCCCAAAACAAAATTGACAGGCCCGACTCACGGCTCCAAAGAAGTAATAAAGTACATGAATAACTACAAAAATTCAAGAAGAATAAAGACCTTTTTACGAGTCCGTAGGGACTGAACTCTTTCGAAAGCTCCATTTCTCTGATTCTAGAGCTCAAATTCCCAACGTAGACCTTCCACATCTCCGCTAACAAAACGAACAAAGATGAAACGGGTGGGGATCAGAGGAAGGAGATTCCCCGACCTCGCTCGTGTGCTCTTTCAGGTTCTCGGGTTTTGAGATCGCGTAGTTTGAGGCGAAGCTGTGATCTGGTTAGCCATTGATTGCCCGACAATGGGCCGAAAAATTGAAAAAGAGTTATTAGTTAATATTGTCTTTTGTCTAACAATATACTCAGTGATGTTGTCTGTCGATGAGATGTATGACTACATACGATATCTAAACGAAATATTTACTACTTTTATTTGTTGCTCATTAATAAAACGTATCAATTAAAATAGGGAGATTTACGTACCTACCGCCTAATACCTGTGTATAAGCATATCAATCACCTAAACTTCTATTTTTATCGCTAGACAGTTTTAAATTACGTTGAAAACATAGGAATCAGATGATTCGTACGTAAAAATTAAAGCTTGGATGGTTAACTTGTTAATACATAAGAATTGGGTGATATGTAATCGCCCCATTAAAATATTATTTGAAATGTGAATTAGGATAATTCAGATAGGCATGATTTTTCTAATTCTAATTAAATTTTTCTTAAGAAAAATTTAAATAAATAAATAATATGAATATAATATAAAAAAGCTGGCTAACTCTTTGATCAATTTCTTATGATTATATCCTCACTCATGTGTGTTTAATTCGTAAATATCAATGTTTCGGGTGGTCAGTATGTAGTTGTCCATTTAAGAATGTATATATTTTTAGGATTCTAACAATATAGTTTAAGATTCATTAATTCTTACATTTTATTTAAGAGATTCCTTTGTTATTTTTGTATATTTGTATTTACCTCCTTGAAAGTATCTGTCAAAATCATGTTCCTATCGGTCTCATTTGAATCCATTAACTAGCTTAATTAGATTGAACAAGACATTATTTATGTTCCACCTCATTCTCGTTCACTTTCAAATGTCTTGGCAAGAAAAAAAGTTGAGCCTAAAAATACTCCCTAGGGTATATGGGAGTTATGATGATTAAAAGTACGTTTGGGGCAGCAGTGTGGTGGTTGTATGGCGTCGCACTGTATTTTTTTTATGTTTGACAAAACACAGTCTGCTTTTTCAAAAAACTACGATGGAATGCTACATTTTACAACCTAATCTGACTGTTAGAAAGCTGTTAATAGTTTCATATTTCTTTAAACAACTTCAATTGTCCCAAATAAACTGCAAGTCTTGCTCTATGGCCTGCAACATACTATTCATCTGACAAAAATGGCCTGTACCTAGCAATTATTAGGTCAAATGTGATCAATCTGTCCATTTCTCTGAAAAATAGAAGTAGATAATGTGAATCTGGCTGGGGAATGATCAATGATTGGTCACTAGATTTTTTTTTACTAAATTTATTATGTTTTAAATATAGATAAATACTATAGCACAAAAAAAATATATATTCATTTCATATGTTTTTACAGTTTTATAGGTATTTTTACTTCATATGATTTCATAAATTAAAAGGCCCACAATAACTTTTATATTTTAACAAATACACACAATATTTTGCACAATGGAAAAAAAAACATGAAATTAGACAAATTTATTATTTACTTTTGAGAGCTAAAATGGTAACAACTTTCAAATGACAATTTTAAATTTATTTTGGCACTTACGTATCTAACATCTAAGGATTGATTTTTTATATTTGCGACGCTCAAATATTTCATATTACATCAAAATTAGCATTGCCATTGACTTTGATCGAAATGACGAAATAGAACCTTTCATGCTTAGATGTAATGTTATAAATACAAAAATCAAAGTTTAGATAATTGTCGTCGCTTTCTCATACATAGATAAAGTGCTATGCTTGTAAATACGGAAGTTTAGATGCGAGATTCGTAAATCCATAAGAAGTGGGCGCTAGTATGTAAATTTCCCAAAAAAAAAAATAGTAATAAGCCCTCAGATTTTCCTTAGAAATGTTCAAAAACACAATATCCTATTCATTGTGTGAGCAAATAACTTTGGGTAGAAAGTGCTGTGAAGCAGCTACAAAGCATTACCGTAAGAACATTGAATTTGCTGAATGAAAGAAGCAGAATATTTGCCAGACATTTGTTTCCTAAAGGAGTTGTAAATATTCAAAAGTAACTGAGAAATATCAAAATATAGTTAGCAAACAAAAGAAATGGAGTACAAATCAATGTAGAGGATGTACAATCATCTCAGTCCCATCCAAATTCTTCTCCTAGGATGGTCAACTATCAGGAATCAAATTGGTGGGCTCACTCAAAACATACTTCGGCAATTCATATTTCGCTCCTGTAAGAAAATTTTATGTTAATTCATGAGTTAGAGAAGTAATGGCAAAGTTGAAAGAAGCCGAGGTTGTGACTGAGCCAAGCAGAGTCATGAGCTGGCTCGGGCTCGTGTTGATAGATGGCTAGCGAACTGAGTTCGATGAACTAACGAGTCAAGCCTGGGCCTTGGCTCGCGAGTCGGATGTGGCTATAACTCATAGAATTATACTTAAATTTGAACTTGATGTCGATTAATTGATTAAGTTCAAGCTCAAGCAAGAAGTGGTTGGGGCTCAGCTCGGCTTGGCTCGTTTACACAGCTAAAAGAAACTTTTCATACCTCTTTCATCATAGCAGATGGTCATGTCTGCATTTGCGAGGATGATGCCCGCACTATCCACAATGGTTTGAGCGAGGTTGATATCAGATTCTGCAGCAACACGGAGAGCATCCCAAATCTCTGGGAAAATAAAAGGTTAGAAGATAACATTAGTATAGAAAATTTTTGAACTAATTTTATTTCTGTTATTATTACATATAAACCTTAAATCTGTTCCTTCCCCCATGGATGGGAACAAGAAGCCTTATTTTTGTTATTACCTGTATTTGTAAGTTCGAGTTGAGACGTGATGCTACAGAAAAGACTAAATTTGAGCAATATACGTAAAATTACACAATAATGTTCACCAAAGCTTGAATATGAATAAACTCGGATAACTTTAAACTTTATAATCACAAAGAAAAATTATGATGGCTTACAACCAAAATACAGATTGAACTGCAACTATTTGTCACGGACAAAAAGTCTCACATCGGCTAGGTGTAGGGCCGAAAAACAGTATTTAAGTTCTGGGCTGCCCACCACCCTTAAGAGTTCTTTTGGGAGGGGATAAGTACTATCAGAGCAGATTACTGTCTGTCAGGTGTGTTGACTCTCCATGGTCCAGTGGGACCCTCGGTTGAGTCGATCCTTGACGAGGGCGTCACTTGATTAGGTGGAGGAGAATGTCACGAACAAAAAATCTCACATCGGCTAATTGCAGGGCCGAAAATCAATATTTAGTCTTGGGCTGCCCACCACCCCTAAGAGTTCTTTTGTGAGGTGACAAGTGATATCAGAGTCGATTACCGTTTGTCAGGTGTGTGGACTCTCCATTGTCCAGTGAGACCCTCGGTGGAGCTGATCCGTGATGAGTGCGTCACATGATTGGGTGGAGGAGAATGTCAGAGACAAAAAGTCCCACATCGGCTAGGTGTAAGGCCGAAAAATAATATTTAAGTCCTAGGCTGCCCACCCCCCTAAGAGCTCTTTTGGGAGGTGACAAGTGGTATCAGAGCAAATTACTGTCTGTCAGGTGTGTGGACTCTCCATGGTCCAGTGGGACCCTCGGTGGAGCTGATCCGTGACGGGGGCGTCACGAGATTGGGTGTAGGAGAATGTCACGGACAAAAAGTCCCACATCGGTTAGGTGTAGGGCCGAAAAGCAGTATTTAAGTCCTGGGCTGCCCACCACCCCGAAGAGCTCTTTTGGGATGTGACAAGTGATATCAGAGCAGATTACAGCCTGTCAGGTGTGTGGACTCTCCATGGTCCAGTGGGACTCTCGGTGGAGCCGATCCATGACTGGGGCGTTACATGATTGGGTGGAGGAGAATGTCACGGACAAATTGTCTCAAATCGGCTAGTTGTAGGGCCGAAAAGCAGTATTTAAGTCCTGGGCTGCCCACCACCCCGAATAACTCTTTTGGGAGGTGACAAGTGGTATCAAAGCATATTACTGTCTGTCAGGTGCGTGGACTCTCCATGGTCCAGTGGGACCCTCGGTGGAGCCGATCCATGACGAGGGCTAAAGAGCTCTTCGGGGTGGTGGGAAGCCTAGGACATAAATACTGATTTCCGGTCCTACATCTAGCCGATGTGTTCTCCTCCACCCAATCACGTGACGCCCTCGTCACGGATCGGCTCAACCGAGGATCCCACTCCCAAAAAAGTTTTTCGGGGTGGTGAGCAGCCCAGGACTTAAATACTGTTTTTCAGCCCTACACCTAGCCGATGTGGGACTTTTTGTTTGTGACATTCTCCTCCAACCAATCATGTGACGCCCTCGTCACAGTTCGGCTCCACCGAGGGTCCCACTAGACCATGAAAAGTTCACACACCTGACAGACAGTAATCTGCTCTGATATCACTTGTCACCTCCCAAAAGAGCTCTTCGGTGTGTTTGGCAGCCCAGGACTTAAATACTACTTTTCGGTCCTACACCTAGCCGATGTGGGACTTTTTGTCCGTGACATATTGCTGACTTTATTTTAAGTTGAAATGTAACTTCAAGAGGGGCGATAAATCTCAAGAATTTGGCGAGTTCATTTCATAAGTTGTGTGAGTAACCTTAATGAGTTTTTGTGATCTCCACACCGATAAACAGTGGCCAAGTACAGAGGCAAATATTTCGCATAGATTTTGGCTACTTGAACTCAACAGTGAGTTTATGAATCTCTTGGATGACTTCAATTTGGCAGTGAATTATCTCCTTTTATCTATTGAATAGTTCTAAACATAATTCCAGATTAAAAAATATTCGTCATAAATTATTCCCCAATTCTTTTTTCTCTTTAAGAAAATCCACAAAAAAAGAGTCAAAAAACATTACTCTAATGAGCTGTCACATTAATCATGCCGGATCAGATTTGATACTTGTTTTGTAAACAACAGCATCATTGAAAGTCCATATAATCTGTAAATTCTCTTTGTCATTTAACTTCCACGGTCTGCTCTACAATTTACTCTTTTCTATGGCCTAGATGAAACATTTGGTTTGCTTCAACTTTAGTGATCCTTTACATCATGATCTTGTCTCTTTTATATTAAAGAAGTAAGAGAAGATAAAGCTTAAACAGAAGAAAGAATATATGGGCTTCTTGCTTAATCATATGCTGCCTCTAAAGAAGGTAAAGTTTGATCTTGAGGACCCGACTAATTTTGCAACTATATCAAGTCCTCTCCCTCTGCAAAAAATAGATTAAAGATAGGTATCGGGGAAAAAGTTGCCGAGAAGGATCCATCTATTGCTATACAAAAAGGTGAGCAGGGCAATTTTATTTTAACTAAATATGGCATAATCCTTAAAAAATTTACTAGGAGCAAGCTTTTAAACTCAACTTAGAAGAAGGTTGCTCTTAAAGTGAAGTCGTCTTAAGGAGCAGCAATTAGCTCTCTTTTATCAAATCTTAACAAACATCTGTGAAGCATCCTTAACAAGAAGTTACCTCCTCTTGAAACATTTGTTGTTCGGTAAAATTCGAAGCCCTCCAATTTTGGATTCCTCTCTTATGAGAAATTTTTAAACTAGTAGCACAAGGGAAGGGAAGTTGAACAATAAGGAAAGTCGACAATCAAAATTCTTTAGCAAAGTTGTCTTAGTTATTGAAACCACTGAGATCATTATTAAAAGACATATCAAGATTACTGTCATACCTGAAGGTATCTTCAAAATTATACTCTTAGAAACCTTAAAAAATTTGCATGTATGTATGTGTGTGTATGTATGTGTGTGTATGTGTGTGTGTGTGTATGTATGTGTGTGTATGTGTGTGTGTGTGTATGTATGTGTGTGTATGTGTGTATGTATTATGTTTGTATGTGTTTGTATGTGTGTGCATGTCGGTCTGTATGTATGTGTGTGTATGGATCTGTGTGTGTGAATCTGTGTGTGTCTGTATGTGTGTTCTATGTGTGTGTGTCTGTATGTGTGTTCCGTGTGTGTGTGTTTGTATGTGTGTTCCGTGTGTGTGTGTGTGACTGTCAAAAAGATTCGTCGTTTGCAAACAGTTTGTGTTCGACTCATTAAGAAATTCGAGTTAGATTCGTTCGCTAAATTAACGAGCCGAACACAAACAATTTTTTTGCGCTCCATATATAAACGAGTTGAATACGAACAAAGATTTGTTCGTTCGTGTTGGGCAGGCTCGTTTTGGCTCAAAATACTACTCATCAATTATGTGTGTGTGTGTGAGTACATATAATTGATGAGTAGNAAAAATAGATCTTCGGGTGGTGGGCAGCCTAGAACATAAATACTGTTTTTCGGTCCTACATCTAGCCGATGCGGAACTTTTTGTCTGTGACATTCTCCTCAACCTAATCACGTGACGCCCTCGTCACGGATCGGCTCAACCGAGGATCTCACTCCCAAAAGAGCTCTTCGGGGTGGTGGGCAGCTCAAGACTTAAATACTGCTTTTCAGCCCTACACCTAGCCGATGTGAAATTTTTTGTCTGTGACATTCTCCTCCACCAATCACGTGACGCGCTCGTCACAGTTCGGCTCCACCGAGGGTCCCACTAGACCATGGAGAGTCCACACACCTTACAGACAGTAATCTGCTATGATACCACTTGTCATCTCCCAAAAGAGCTCTTCGGTGTGGTTGGCAGCCCAGAATTTAAATACTACTTTTCGGTCCTACACCTAGCATATGTGGGACTTTTTGTCCGTGACATATTGCTGACTTCATTTTAAGTTGAAGTGTAACTTCAAGAGGGGCGATAAATCTCAAGAATTTGGCGAGTTCATTTCATAAGTTGTGTGAGTAACCTTAATGAGTTTTTGTGATCTCCAGGTCGATAAACAGTGGCCAAGTACAGAGGCAAATATTTCGCATAGATTTTGGCTAATTGAACTCAACAGTGAGTTTATGAATCTCTTGGATGACTTCAATTTGGCAGTCAATTATCTCCTTTTATCTATTGAATAGTTCTAAACATAATTCCAGATTAAAAAATATTCGTCATAAATTATTCCCCAATTCTTTTTTCTCTTTAAGAAAATCCACAAAAAAAGAGACAAAAAACATTACTCTAATGAGCTGTCACATTAATCATGCCTGATCAGATTTGATACTTTTTTTGTAAACAACAGCATCATTGAAAGTCCATATAATCTGTAAATTCTCTTTTTTAACTTCCACGGCCTGCTCTACAATTTCCTCTTTTCTATGGCCTAGATGAAGCATTTGGTTTGCTTCAACTTTAGTGATCCTTTACATCATGATCTTGTCTCTTTTATATTAAAGAAGTATGAGAAGATGAAGCTTAAACAGAAGAAAAAATATATGGGCTTCTTGCTGAATCATATGCTGCCTCTAAAGAAGGTAAAGTTGAAACACAATAACATTATTAAGTAGGTTACTGATCTTGAGGGCCCGACTAATTTTGCAACTATATCAAGTCCTCTCCCTCTGCAAAAAATAGATTAACGATAGGTATCGGGAAAAAAGTTGCCGAGAAGGATCCATCTATTGCTATACAAAAAGTGAGCAGGGCAATTTTATTTTAACTAAATATGGCATAATCCTTAAAAGATTTACTAGGAGCAAGCTTTTAGACACAACTTAGAAGAAGGTTGTTCTTAAAGTGAAGTCGTCTTAAGGAGCAGCAATTAGCTCTCTTTTATCAAATCTTAACAAACATCTGTGAAGCATCCTTAACAAGAAGTTACCTCCTCTTGAAACATTTGTTGTTCGGTAAAATTCGAAGCCCTCCAATTTTGGATTCCTCTCTTATGAGAAATTTTTAAACTAGTAGCACAAGGGAAGGGAAGTTGAACAATAAGGAAAGTTGACAATCAAAATTCTGCACCAAATATTCCTGATATTTGGAGAAAAGTAAGCAAAGTTGTCTTAGTTATTAAAACCAATGAGATCATTATTAAAAGACATATCAAGATTACTGTCATACCTGAAGGTATCTTCAAAATTATACTCGTAGATACCTTAAAAAATTTGCATGTATGTATGTGTGTATATGTATGCGTGTGTATGTGTGTGTATGTGTGTGTGTATGATTGTATGTATTATGTTTGTATGTGTTTGTATGTGTGTGCATGTCTGTCTGTATGTATGTGTGTGTGTGGATCTGTGTGTGTCTGTGTGTGTGTGTGGATCTGTGTGTGTCTGTGTGTGTGTGTGGATCTGTGTGGATGTGTGTGTGGGCGCGCACGCCCGTGTGTCTGTGTGTGTGTCTGTATGTGTGTTCTATGTGTGTGTGTCTGTATGTGTGTTTCGTGTGTGTGTGACTGTCAAAAAGATTAGTTGTTTGCAAACAGTTTGTGTTCGACTCATTAAGAAACTCGAGTTAGATTCGTTCTCTAAGTTAACGAGCCGAACACAAACAATTTTTTTGCGCTTCATATATAAATGAGTTGAACACGAACAAAGATTTGTTCGTTCGTGTTGGGTAGGCTCGTTTTGGCTCAAAATACTACTCATCAATTATGTGTGTGTGTGTGAGTACATATAATTGATGAGTAGTATTTTTTAAAAATTTAATTGAATACAACGCTGCAAAAATTTATAACCAATTAAAATTATTAATTAAAAAATAGAATAAAAATATATTGAATTATATTTGAATTATGTTTTAATATAAATAATAAGATTTAAATCTTGCCCCAACCCTTAACCTCTTACGGCTACATGACGAGGGTGGTTAAGGGTTGGGGCCAAATTTAAAAATATTCGTCATAAATAATAAAAAATGGCTCTTTCTTTGCAAACAACTCGTGTTCGGCTTGTTTAAACCCCTAATAATATATATATATATATATATANAGAAGCCTTATTTTTGTTATTACCTGTATTTGTAAGTTCGAGTTGAGACGTGATGCTACAGAAAAGACTAAATTTGAGCAATATACGTAAAATTACACAATAATGTTCACCAAAGCTTGAATATGAATAAACTCAGATAACTTTAAACTTTATAATCACAAAGAAAAATTATGATGGCTTACAACCAAAATACAAATTGAACTGCAACTATTTGTCACGGACAAAAAGTCCCATATCGGCTAGGTGTAGGGCCGAAAAACAGTATTTAAGTCCTGGGCTGCCCACCACCCTTAAGAGTTCTTTTGGGAGGGGATAAGTGGTATCAAAGCAGATTACTGTCTGTCAGGTGTGTGGACTCTACATGCTCCAGGGGGACCCTCGGTTGAGTCGATCCTTGATGAGGGCGTCACGTGATTAGGTGGAGGAGAATGTCACGAACAAAAAATCTCACATCGGCTAGTTGTAGGGCCGAAAAAGCAATATTTAAGTCCTGGGCTGCCCACCACCCCTAAGAGTTCTTTTGTGAGGTGACAAGTGATATCAGAGCCGATTACTGTCTGTCAGGTGTGTGGACTCTCCATGGTACAATGGGACCCTCGGTAGAGCTGATCCGTGATGAGGGTGTCACGTGATTGGGTGGAGGAGAATGTCAGAGACAAAAAGTCCCACATCGGCTAGGTGTAAGACCGAAAAACAATATTTAAGTCGTAGGCTGCCCACCCCCCCTAAGAGCTCTTTTGAGAGGTGACAAGTGGTATCAGAGCAGATTACTGTCAACCAGGTGTGTGGACTCTCCATGGTCCAGTGGGACCCTCGGTGAAGTTGATCCGTGACGGGGGCGTCACGTGATTGGGTGTAGGAGAATGTCACGAACAAAAAGTTCCACATCGGCTAGGTGTAGGGCCAAAAAGTAGTATTTAAGTCCTGGGCTATCCACCATCCCGAAGAGCTCTTTTGGGAAGTGACAAGTGATATCAGAGCCGATTACTGCCTGTCAGGTGTGTGGACTCTCCATGGTCCAGTGGGACTCTCGGTGAAGCCGATCCATGACTAGGGCGTCACGTGATTGGGTGAAGGAGAATGTCATGGACAAATTGTCTCAAATCGGCTAGGTGTAGGGCTGAAAAGCAGTATTTAAATCCTGAGCTGCCCACCACCCCGAATAGCTCTTTTGGGAGGTGACAAGTGGTATCAGAGCAGATTACTGTCTGTCAGGTGCGTGGACTCTCCATGGTCCNATTTTTAAGATTATGCATATACCATCCCTTTCAACGAAAGGAATAAGGCAATTTCACTCAAGCTCTTGTTTGGACATGAAATGCAAATTTGTGCTGCATGCAGTACTTTTTGTGGAAGAAGTAAAGGCAACGGCGCATAGTTTTTCATGACTTGAAATTTAAAGTATGTATAAAGCATAATTACCTACCAAAAATTTTGAACAAAGATATCGAGTCACAAAAGCTTTGATCTGTTTTGGAAGCGTTTCAGTATTCTATTTTATCCCTTCTAACTTGCAACCAAAAAGGAAGAAAAAAACACATATTGCCAAAAGGAACTTCAGTTTTCACATACAAATTGTGTTGTTTCAAGAATTCAGGAAACTTCTCGGAGTGATTAAAATCCTTTTGATCATCATTTCAAAGAATCAACATATACTTGACTTTCATTGTTGAAGTCTCTTGCGACATAATAAATTTAAGTAGTCTTTAAAATTAACTGTTAATCAACTCTATTTGAATCTACATATACCTGGATGCTTTTTCTAGTCATTTTCAAAGTACCATTTTAATGAATCAAACAGTAAGCTTTCACAATTGTGAAGAAATGATGTGTCGTGATCTAATTCAATTGCAGTGATAAACAGATAAAGGTTAGATTGTAATAACAGAAATTTAAAATAATAAGAATAAACAGACACGTCCATTTAGTTATAACATAACCGTCACAAACCTCATTCGATTGAATCAAACATAACGAGCGAGGAAGAGGAAAGGAAGCCGAATAGGAGAAGGAAGAAGTTGCGGGCCTTGCGGCTAATTTATAACGCCGAGCCCTAGCCAAGGAAAGAGGAAGGAGAAGAATTTGCGGTTCTGTTTTGAAACTAAAGGCAGAGAAAGGAGAGGGAGGTGGCGTCATCGAAGGCTTACTTGGACCGAGTCGCAATTGTGGAAGAAGGAAGTTGAAGGAGGAAGAAGAAACCTTAGTGCCCTGGTCGAACGGCTTCGCCTTTGTCCTCGGGCGCTGCTACTGTGCGAAAGAGGAAGAACATGCCTGCGTCGTGCGTGGAGGAGCGACACCATGCTTATGTGCGGTGGAAGAAGTCGACAAAGAAGAAGAAGACGACAGATAAGAAGAAGAAGCCGAGGGAGGAAGTAAAACGAGCGGCTCTGTCGAGAGGAGAAGCACTGCGTTTGATCGAAAAAACCAGTTTCACGTGAAGTAGGAGGGTTCTGGGAAGCTGAAGTTTGCGTGTGTGAGCTAGGGAAAAAAATTGGGTACATAAGACGCACGTTGTGCTGTGTGCGATAGCCAATCAGAGGAAGACACATCAGCTTCGCCGGCCCCACCTTAATACAAATAGACCTTTTACTGTGCGTGACCCGTCGACCGACTTGTTATTGTAACCCCGATGTAATCTCCGCTGTCCACCCCCATGTAACGCGCTTGTAAGCCCTATGTAACCCAGTGTAATATCCGTTGTCACCCCCCTGTACCGCGCTTGTAAGCCCTATGTAATCCCAGTGTAATCTCCGCTGTCACCCCCCTATAACGCGCTTGTAAGCCCTATATAACCCCGGTGTAATCTCCGCGATATACACAGGATGTAACCCCGGTGTAAGTTCCGCAGTAACGCCCCTGTAACCTGTGTGTACTCTTGTTGTACATCCGGTGTAACCTCCGACTGCGCGTGTACACTGGATGTAACCCCGGTGTAAGTTCCGCGGTAACGTCCCTGCAACTCCACGGTCACTCATCAAGATGTACACTAGATGTACACTATATGTAACACCGGTGTAACCTAGACACTGTACCACGCGTTTAACCCGAATGTAGTATCCGTGTAACTTGATTGTAATGCCCATGTACACTGGAAATGCGCATGTAACGTTGACATAACTGCGATGTAACCCTCAAGTAACTCCGTATAACCTATTTACCCTGGGAAAAATTAAAAAGTCACAGTAAGAAATCGTATTCGAAAGAAGGGATTCGCGCTGCTAGGTTTCCTTCATCGTGTTCCTTTTGAAAGTTAGGGTTTTTGCTACTGAGAGGGAAGAATATAATGGAGGATAAGGAGGAGACTACGAAGACCTTGGAAGAGACCAGTGGTGCGGATTTCGGTGAGCGTAACTAACCCGAATGCGAGCAGGCAACCGTTACAGTGAAGGGCGGTCGCAAACAGTTCAAGAAGGGGAAGAGTCATCCCGTTTTCATGTATTTATTAGATTTTTGTAATTGTTTTCATTTGAATGGTGAAATCTTATTCATGATTAAGAAGCACAACAATGATATCGCGTGCAAAGTTCTATATCATTTTTAATACATTAAAAATTATTCTAGGTTCTGATTATTGTGGTTGTTTTAATTTATTTACGGCGAAATGAATTTTAAATGAAGCCCTAATGTCGCCAACCAGATATATAGATTTTATTAAACTATTCTCCTGTATTGTTGTAGGCTCTTGAACCCAAAAGCAATTAGTTGCAGATGTCGTCCATCTGCAGTACGAGAGGTTCTCGATAATGTCTGACCAAAAGTCGATGAAGGCACATGACATAAATTGGAATCCTTGAGTGGCTCAATTTTTTGAACTCCTTCTGTACCCGCAGGACAATATTCTGACGATGCACATAATAAATTGTTGGGACATTGATCGAATGTCATTCAATTTGGGATGGAAAGAGGTCAAATTTGTTTCTGATGAAGTTGCATTACTGCTAGGCATGCCCAATAGAGAGTTTCCTGCATGTTGAACCAATGCACCGCCTGATACAATGGATGTAAGACAAATAAAGACTGCCCTACTCGAGTTTTCACTAGGGGAGTCATCTCGCAACCTTCTGCAATTAATAATCAAATTTTTAATTTCAAATTTATTTTTTTTCCTTCAAGCAACTTTAGAGTTTCGAAAGAATTGTCTTTATTTTGCGAGAATGTAGATACTTTTGCAGCATACAACTGGTCAGCAACATTAAGTGAATTTCTGCAGACGCAACTTAATGTTTGTGTAACTAAAATTAAAAAGGATCAGCCATTGGGTTACATCAATGATTTTATATTTCTACTATCGGTTTGTGATCTATCAATACATTTTGAAATTTCCCAAAGTAATCAATTTTAAAATAATTCATCATGTTTAACGCAGATCTGGTTTAATGAGCATACTTCCTTGGTCCTCCCAGCATTGCCTCAAGCTAAACCAAGAATGTTGAGGTGGTCAAATGTGAGGTGGAATACTCTGAAGATTCAGGTAGCCTTTGAGAGGCTTAAATCTGCCGAGGTCAGCAATTTAGTTCTTTATTCCATAGAATTTGTTTTGTTCACGTGATACTTTCATTGATAAAATACTCTATGTAATGTCTTGCATGTTTTTTATTACTTTCTTGAAATTTTAGATAGCGAGCATCATCTCCTTGGCTCTTCATTACAAGAACCATCCAGTCCTGAGAACGTTATATCCCAACCACAGTCGCCTGCATTCATTGATACCGCTGAGGCTATAGTTCCTTATCGTATCAGTCCTGCACCACATGACGAGAAGCATCAACATACTACCTCTAGTACTGGATTTGAAAAAATCTATGAATTACTCAAAGAGCATCATAAACTGTTCGCGGAATTTCAAATCTTAGTGCATAATCGTCTTACAAAGCTGGAGAGTACAATGACAGATTTAAAATCAGAAGTTAAAGAAATAAATAAAGTTCTGAAACAACCCGTTGAGATATCACCAACTAAATGGTTCCAACAGTCTCCGCTAGGGAGCCTAATTCAAAGAATTAAGACAAGAAATGGGAGAAGAAAAATGACTCTCAGTTCCCCATTATTGGTATTTGAACGAAGAAGATGCTAAAACCAAGTCAGGAAGTCGTTGAAGAGCATGAAGAAGTTGAAGAGTTGCACCTAAGCATTATCCTTAAAAATTCTTTCTTACTAACTTAACTAACAATATTTCTTATTTAACAGATTGATATTGTACGTACAGGTGAAGTAAATAAATTTGATCAGCAAATCATAACTGTATATAGTAAGGTTGCTGAAGAAGTTCTGCAAACACCATCAATGGATAAACACGACGATCAAGAACAATATGACATGCATTATGTTGATGAAGACTACCCTGATAAGATATATAACACTTCATTTAATTGTCCAAACGGAATGCTTAAATGTTTCCATCTTACAATGTTTGTGTATTGCTTATAGGTATGTCCAGCCCCACTAACGGTCGATTTTCCTGCCATAGATCAAATTCCAGATTATATGCAGGAAACAATCGATATTTGTTGTAATAAATTCATTGACATGTAAGTATAAAATTTTAATTATTGATTATCTTTTAATCTTCAACTTATTAAATATTTGAAATGTATGGGTGACTTAATAATTGATATGGGACATGTATCGTTTACCCGATGTTATCTTGATGAATCACTCAGCAACAGGTGGTTAGGAAACGAACATGTTGATTGTTTTGCTATGTTAATGGAGCATAAGAGGAGCAATCATCCGAAACTATACCGAGTTTACCTATATGTATCTCCATGCCACTGAGTAAATTTTGAAATTCATGTGTCATAATCATATATGTTAATGGAGCATAAGAGGAGCAATAATCCGGAACTATACTGAGCTTACCTATATGTATCTCCATGTCACTGGGTAAATTTTGAAATTCATGTGTCGTAATCACATAACCAAATTCAAGATATTTGGTTATATGATTACGACACATGAATTTCAAAATTTACCCAGTGGCATGGAGATACATATAGGTAAGATCGGTATAGTTCTGAATTATTGCTCCTCTTATGCTTCATTAACATAGCGAAACAGTCGACATGTTCGTTTCCTAACCACCCGTTGTTGAGTAATTCATAAAAATAACGTCGGGTTAACGATACAAGTCTCATATCAATTATTAAGTCACCCCTGCATTTCAAATATTTAATAAGTACAAGAGTAAAAGATAATCAATAATTAAAATTTTATACTTACATGTCAGTGAATTTATTACAACAAATATCGATTGCTTCCCGCATATAATCTGGAATTTGATCTCTGACAGGAAAATCGACCGTAAGTGGAGTTGAACATACCTATAAGCAATACACAAACATTGTAAGATGAAAATATTTAAGCATTCCGTTTGGACAATTAAAGGAAGTGTTATATACCATATCAGGGTAGTCTTCATCAACATAATACATGTCATATTGTTCTTGATCGTCGTGTTTATCCACTGATGGTGTTTGCAGAATTTCGCCAGCAACCTTACTATATACAGTTATGACTTGCTGATCGAATTTATTTACTTCACTTATACGTACAATATCAATCTGTTAAATAAGAAATATTGTTAGTTAAATTAGTAACGAAGAACTTTTAAGGATAATGCTTAGGTGCAACTCTTCAACCTCTTCATGCTCTTCAGCGGCTTCCTGACTTAGTTTTAGCCTCTTCTTTCGTTCAAATACCAAAAATGGGGAATTGAGAGTCATTTTTCTTCTCTCATTTCTTGTCTTAATTCTATGAATTAGGCTCCCTAGCGGGGACTATTAGACCCATTTCATTGATGATGTCCCAACGGGTTGTTTTAGAGCTTTATTTATTTCTTTAACATCTGATTTTAAATCTATCATTGTACTCTCCAGCTTTGTAAGACGATTATGCGCTAAGATTTGAAATTCCACGAACAGTTTATGATGCTCTTTGAGTAATTCATGAATTTTTTCAAATCCAGTACTAGAGATAGTATGTTGATGTTTCTCGTCATGTGGTGCAGGGCTGGTACGATAAGGAACTATAGCCTCAGCGGTATCAATGAATGTGGGCGACTGTGGTTGGGATATAATGTTCTTTTGTGAGGGATGTTGCTCAGGACTGAATGGTTCTTATAATGGAGAGCCAAGGAGATGATGCTCGCTATCTAAAATTTCAAGAAAGTAATCAAAAACCCGCAAGACATTACATAGAGTCAAAATTAATGAAAGTATCACGTGAACAAAACAAATTATATGGAATAAAGAACTAAATTACTGACCTCGGCAGATTTAAGCCTCTCAAAGGCTACCTGAATCTTCAGAGTATTACACCTCACATTTGACCACCTCAGCATTCTTGGTCTAGCTTGAGGCAATGTTGGGAGGACCAAGGATGTGTGCTCATAAAATCAGATCTGCGTTAAACATGATGAATTATTTTAAAATTGATCACTTTGGGAAATTTCAAAATGTATTGGTGAATCACAAACCGATAGAAGAAATACAAAATCATTGATGTAACCCAATGGCTGATCATTTTTAATTTTAGTTACACAAATATTAAGTTGTGTCTGCAGAAATCCACATAATGTTGCTGGCCAGTTGTACGCTGCAAAAGTATCTACATTCTCGCAAAATAAAGACAATTCTTTCGAAACTCTAAGTTACTTGAAGGAAAAAACAAATTTGAAATTAAAAATTTGATTATTAATTGCATAAGGTTGTGAGATGACTCCCCTTGTGAAAAGTTGAGTAGGGCGGTCTTTATTTGTCTTGCATCCATTGTATCATGCGGTGCATTAATTCAACATGCAGGAAACCCTCTATTGAGCATGCCTAGTAGTAATGCAACTTCATCAGAAACAAATTTGACATCTTTCCCTCCCAAAATGAATGTCATTCGATCAATGTCACAACAATTTATTATGTGCATCGTCAGAATATTGTCCTGGGGGTACAGAGGGAGTTCAAAAAATTAAGTCAAACTCAAGGATTCCAATTTATGTCATGTGTCTTCATCGACTTTTGGTCGGACATTATCGAGAACCTCTCGTACTGCAGATGGACGACATCTGCAACTAATTACTTTTGGGTTCAAGAGCCTACAGCAATACAGGAGAATAGTTTAATAAAATCTATATATATGGTTGGCGACATCAGAGCTTCATTTAAAATTCATTTCACCGTAAATAAATTAAAACAGCCACAACAATCAAAACCTAGAATAATTTTTACTATATTAAAAATGATATAGAACCTTGCACACGATATCATTGTTGTGCTTCTTAACCATGAACAAGATTTCACCATTCAAATGAAAATAGCTACAAAAATCTAATAAATATCTGGAAACCGGATGACTTTCCCCCTTCTTGGACTGTTTGCGGCCGCCCTTCACTATAACGGTTGCCTGCTCGCATTCGGGTTTGTTACCCTCACCCAAATCCGCACCACTGGTCTCTCCCAAGGTCTTCGTAGTCTCCTCCTTATCCTCCATTATATTTGTCCCTCATAGTAGCAAAAACCCTAACCTTCAAAACGAACACGATGAAGGAAACCTAGCGGCGCGAATCCCTTCTTTCGAATACGATTTCTTACTATGACTTTTTAATTTTTACCAGGGTAAATAGGTTATAAGGAGTTACTTGAGGGTTACATCAAAGTTATATCAACGTTACATGCGCATTTCCAGTGTACATGGGCATTAAAATCGGGTTACACGGATACAACATTAGGGTTAAACGCGTGGTACAGTCTCTAGGTTACACCAGTGTTACATATAATGTACATCTAGTGTACATCCTGATAAGTGACCGCGGAGTTACAGGGACGTTACCGCGGAACTTACACCGGGGTTACATCCAGTGTACACGCGCAGTCAGAGGTTACACCGGATGTACAACAAGAGTCACGCGGGTTACAGGGGCGTTACCGCGGAACTTACACTGGGGTTACATCCTGTGGATACCGTGGAGATTACACCGGATTTATATAGGGCTTACAAGCGCGTTACAGAGGGGTGACAGCGGAGATTACATTGGGATTACATAGGGCTTACAAGCGCAGTACAGGGGGGTGACAGCAGATATTACACTGGGGTTACATAGGGCTTACAAGCGCGTTACAGGGGGGTGGACAACAGAGATTACATTGGTTACATGGAGGTTACAATAACGGGTCGGGTCGACGGGTCACGCACAATAAAAGGTCTTTTTGTATTACGGTGGGGCCGGCGAAGCTGATGTGTAGCGCTGCGTGCGTCTTATGTACCCAAATTTTTTCCGTGAGCTAGGGCAGCCGAACAAGGGTTATAAAAGGTAAAGGAGTAATTATATATTACTAAAATATGTCTGTTAATATATATGTTATTAAGCATTAATAGTGGTTTAATTACATAAGGCTTGATAAATTATTGGAAATTAGAAAGATGTGAAATCAAGACATCCAAAAAGGATAAGGAAAACAATTATAAATTTTATGAGTTAAGTATATAAATTAGTTTAATTAAAGGTGGTATAAATTTTATATGAAGTGATTTTAATTTATGAAGCCTATGAATTAAAGTGTTGGGGGAAGTGCTAGGAGAAGTGAAATGAAGGAATAAGCATTTTCAGATATCTTCTAAGTCAAGGTGAGTAATTATTTTTTTATAAGTATTAAATTTAAAAGTTTATTAAATAAAGAATTTCTTTAATGTTTTATAAATTGTCTCTGTATGCATGTTGTAGCTTAATAATGAAAGAAAACGAAAGGCGAAAGGGAAAAAGAATTACTAATGTCTTTAAAATGATGTACTTTAAATGAAATGAAATGACAGTTAAATGTTTAAGTTATAAAGGATTACCTCGAGATAATACTAGAATGAAATGCAATGTACACAAGCACGTTAAAGGAAATGGCAAATGTGTGTCTTCAGGTGACCTTCGAGTATATTTTTCAAGGTGTCTTCAGACACATTTTGAGGGTGCCTTTGGACACCATTTTGAAGAAACCTTCGGATATGACAGTAATCCTGTGATGATTATTAAACAAGTTAAATTGATAAATACTTAAAATGAAAAGTGAGACAAATTTTTAAAGTTTTAATGAAATAAACTGCATTTTCTTTTGATCATTCATGCATAGCATATCATAAAAATTTAATATATATTAGATTATGATTACTCACTAAGTACAGTTGTACTTAAAATTGCAATTAATATTTTCTTTCAGGAGAAGAAAAAGTCTAGGTGATATGTCTAGTAGGCAAGACTTGATTTACAAAAGAATAATCACTGCTATTGATAGATATTAGTTTATGATATGACTTTAGTTTCTTTTATTGTTTACATCTGTTTAGAGACATTTTATATGTTAGTGTGAGATGTTTTTTGATTATGATGTTGAATTTGGATGGTTAAAATTTTATTGCACATTGTGGATTAATGACTTTTTTATATATATTTGAACTTAAAATTTTGAAAAGTAAAATGAAATGTTAATACCGTCCAACTGTAGTTCCCTCCTTAGTTAATTCTAAGCACTGCGTCGTGATATAGACGTTCTCCCAAATTGTGGCAACAAATAGGTTAGGTTGGCTAAGACATTATCCAAAGTGATGTAACATAATTTAACAAAATTTTATTAACAATAAAACAAAGGTTAACTTGATTAAAATTAAGTATGAAATTTTTGCATTAAATTTGAACACATTGAATTTGAAGACGAGAATTGCTAGACACAATGACTATGAGAACGATAAATATTGATGGTTTGAAAGATATTAATTGGAAAAGAGAAACTTGAGAATGCTATCAAAGGTTATATATCTATTGACAGGTCAATAATATAGTTAAGGCATGGATAGTAGTGGGGAAACTGTTGAAAGATGAGATTATTGATTGAAATAGGGATAATAAAACATATAATTTTATGAGTTTATTTGTTAATGAAAATTTTATAATGTGATTAATTCTTTAGATTCTCTAATGAGATAAAGAGATGATATAAAAAATCAATTTTAGGAAAAGAGGAATGAATTATTACAATACATACTTGAGAAAGAGCAAATAAATGAATAATCATCAAGGACGACTTAAATGAACCTATTAGAGAATTGGGTTATGAGATTTAGAATTGGGATAACATTCATGATGAATATAGAATACGAGATACAAATATGATGAGAGAAATTATACCCACCTAATTTTCTAGCAGCATGTCATTTGGTAATAACAAATACATATTTAAGGAAATTAGAAATATCACTTAATTATTATTTAAAGAGATTTAACTAACACATAATAAATAGATATCTTCATACATGAAAGAAAAAAAATATCTATTTGCAATATTGTAAGATGATTCCACGAGAAAACCCAATCCAATAATTAGTAGTTATAGTTGCTTATCTTAAGCTGTATGGAAAATAAACAAACTCCTATAATAGATAGTGAAAATTGTATCACAACCCGGTATGAGGCTTAGAGTTAATCATAGCAGAAACTTACAGTCGAATAACAGAATATTTTTTTTTATTCTATTTCTATCACTAATACTTTAATATACACATACTAATTGAATTATGCCACTAAAAGAAGTAATTTAATTAATAATTAAATATATACCTTTCTAGTTGTTAAACTCGTGTTCTGTACACATTGATTATTTTATATTCATGTTATTCAAAAGCTTAAAACCTGAAAAAATATTAAAGCATAATAAGTTATCTAAAAATAACTCAGTGGAGCAATCAGACTTATAAGCTACAGTTACACAAAGAAAAGAAAACAATATCTATATATTTCATTATTAAAACTCATATAATAATTTAATGTTTGTATTATTGACATCTACTCCATGAAAATAATCGAATTCTATATGTACTAATTTTAACTTTACTTTTACTTTATAATCTTAACTTTCACAACCATTTAGGAGCACCATCAAAACATAACCAAACACACAACTGGCCAATATTATCATATTGGCACAACGGTCAGTGATTTAAATTACACAATTGACTGAGATGAAAAGATGTCTATTGCCCCTAGTTGATATTCTATCGTCGGTATAACAGTTAGCAGTCTAAATATGACAATTGTCTGAAGTGGTAATAAAATATCTACACACGTGGGTACACTAGTGTCCCTTTCTTGTATCATAAGCGGTGAACTCCTCTTAAAATGCACATACAAGCATTCATGGATGGAATATTTTCACTTCAATCTTCATTGCACACAAATTTTTCTTTTGCATTTGTCGACCGTTTTTTAACTTACTTCGTGATTTGAAAAAGTGAAAGATTTTGTAATTTTGAAAATAATTTAAATATGAATACAACCTTTTTTATTTTAAAAACTAATATTTTAATTTTAAAATAGGTAAAACTAAACGAGTCTCACGTTTTAAATAATTTAAATGATTGAATACAATACTACAAATAATACACTTATCCCGAAGAATAAATATATCACTTGTAATAGGGGTTCAATCACTTAGACTAATAAAATTTGTGACATCCGTTTTAGTCTGCGAAATATTTTATAAAAAGGCAAACAAGTTCCCCTACCTAACATAAAAAAAATTAGATTGGGTTTATTTTATCTGGGTTCCTGGTTCCCTATAGAGGCAAGCCCTTATAGTTAATTACATATTAAATGATCGAAATCACTTAAGAAAACTCTCGATTAAGATCAGGTGGTTTTGTTTTCAAGATTCCAAAGTTTAGGTTTTCACGATGGGACATGAAAAAATCAAATGGGAATGGTTCAAAATGTGAACAATTATTCAAAGAATTCAAAGGAAGGAAGAAAATCAAATGGTTTTGTTTTCAGGATTTCAAAGTTTAGGTTTTCACGATTGGACATGGGAAAATCAAATGGGAATGGCTTCAAAATGGAACAATTATTTAAAAGAATTCAAATGAAAGAAAAGTAGGGGATATCACAGATCTAGGGAAAACCCTAGTGACCTCCCCCAACCACAGATCCAGGAGATTTCTCAACTATCCTATTATTCGGCTTTATGTCTCTTGAAATGATTTAATTTGATATTTTAATCCTGCAAATTATTTATGAATTAGGACTTATGTTTACACAATATCGGACTGTACAAATAGCTTAAAAGGATGTAAGAATTTACACCGTACCACACGGTAACCTCGGAATCCTAAAGCGTTGGGACTTATAATTGTACAACAAAGTTGTACAAAAAGCCTAAAGAGTGATTCTATAGGTTGTTATTTAAACTAAAGAAGGTATATAGTGTGATGTGAATGTGTTCATGTGGTGTGAAGATGTTTTGTTGTTGCAAGTCCACCTTGAAGTTGTTCCTTGTCGTGTTGTTCACGATATTCGCTTCAAACTCCTTGTCATGACGAGTTTAAGTTTTCTAGGGTGTCCAGTTACAGTGTCAATTGAAAAACTCCTCGTCGTGCTGTTCTTGCTATACTTTAGACCTGTAAATTATTTATGAACTAGGACTTATGTTTACACAATATCGGACTATACAAACGACCCTATGGTTGTAGTCCTCTAAATGTCTTATATAAAAAAAGGCATGTTTAAAGCTATATAATATAAAATGTGCAATACAGGATAAACAATAGGATGTATGTAGAGCAGTAGCAGGTAGAAACCAGAATAGTATAACATACTATACAGAAAGAACAGTAACAGGCAGAAACAGGAATAGTATAACATGTTGTACGGTACAGTAACAGGCAGAAACATGAATAGTATAACATGTACAGAAAGAACAGTAGCAAGTAGAAACAGAAAAATGAAATGCTGTAAAATGTAAAGCAAACCTGTACGCCCGTGAGATCCGTTGTTCCTTAAGTATAGCAAGTCTAAATGCATCGCAAAAAAAGCAAAGTCTAGAAGAAACGTCGTCCGGGAAATTCGAAGAATAGTGTAACAACGACTAATGACAGAAAACTCAAAAAAATCAACGAGAAAAGACTCAAGTAAAAGAATAAAAGAAAATCTTGGAGAAATCCCGAAAGAAAGAAAAAGTAACACGAGTGTCCTGTCCCAAAGCTTCGATAAAACAAAAAAAAATTCGGGTGAGGGGGACCGCAAGCACTCGTATAGGGCTAGGCTCAGATTATATTTATACTCGAGGGTCTGCGAAGGCTACTCGGTCACCCGAATGTATAGAACCCGCCACTCGTCTAGAAGTGTGTCTTGATCCTCCTTTAGGGGGGCTATTTCTCAGTCTAAACAAGTATTCGTCACGTGGGCAATCAACTTTAAAGTATGTTTTATGTTTTTAACATGCATACAAATTTTAAACATGCAAAGAAGAGTTATCANTTAAGGTTTAAAAATAAAGATATCTATTTTTCAACCTTAAAATGATTTTTAAGGCTTAAAAATAGAATTTTCACCAAAATAATTCTAAAAAATCAAATAAAAATCAGAAAAATATAAAATAAATTTCTCTAGGTCCTCTGATCTCAGAGAAATTTTCCAAAAATATAAAACATATTTTTCAATATATAAAATATTTTATCTTTATTAAAACTTCTAAAAATGCAATTAATTATAATAAATCACAGAAACTTTAAAAAATTATGAAATTTTGGCCAAAGGACTTTCTTAGTCTAGGGCTAGCTCACATAAAAATTTCAAGTGATTAGGAGTTGTCCTAACCCCTTTTTGAAATTTTCCTTAAAAAATCTAGGGCTAGCTCACATGAAAATTTCAAGTGATTAGGAGTTGTCCTGATCATCTTTTGAATTCTAGGGCTAGCTCACATAAAAATTTCAAATGATTAGGAGTTGTCTTGATCATCTTTTGGAACTCACATAAAAATTTCAAGTGATTAGAAGTTTTCCTGATCATCTTTTGAAATTTTCTTTAAAGATGCATTATATAAAAATTTCAAGTGATTAGGAGTTGTCCTGATCATCTTTTGAAATTTTCTTTAAAGATCTAAATTAAATTGTGAAAATTCACATTTTCTCCTCACTTTTTTGCATAAAAATAATTACATGAATTAAATTAAATTGTGAAAATTCACATTATCTCCTCTAATGCGTAAAAATAATTAAATGAATTAAATTAAATTGTGAAAATTTACATTTTCTCCTTTGATGTCTTCATAAAAAAATAATTATGTGAATTAAATTAAATTGTGAAAATTCACATTATCTCCTCTGATGTCTTTATAGCTATCAATAGGGTTATATAAAAATTTCAAAGTCATTTGACTTAAATTTGATAAATTATGATATATATCAGTAAGGTTACATAAACATTTCAAAGTCATTTGACTTAAATTTGACAAATTATGAAAGGGTGGACCCTTAGGGGCAAAATGGTAATTTTGGACATTTTGGCCTTAATAAACATTTAGGCTTTGACCCTTAGGGGCAAAATGGTAATTTTGGACATTTTGGCCTTAATGAACATTTAGGCTTAATCATACCCTTAGGGGCAAAATGGTAATTTTGGACATTTTGGCCTTAATGAACATTTAGGCTTAATACCTAAGGTTACATAAAAATTTCAAAGTCATTTGACTTAAATTTGACAAATTATGAAAGTTTGGAGTAGAGTTACATAAAAATTTCAAAGTATAGGGGCAAAATAGTAATTTTGGACATTTTGGCCTTAATGAATATTTAGGCTTTTTCAAAATGGAAAATGGGTAATTTCTTATATTAATTAACTCATTTAATGGTTTGCAACCAAAAATGGGCTTAANGGAAGACTCGCCAGGTACACTTTTTACAGTTTTTCAGCATTGTTTTTCTTGTATTATCATACTGTACTTTTATACCTGCAAATTTGTATGCTAAACAATAATCTCACCCTGCATGAAAACTGAAACTATTAGGATAGCCACATAACCATCAAAACCAAGAAACTAAAATTAACCAAGATAAAATTCATCGCCACAATATTCAAAATATAAAACAACTCAAAATTTAATCACAAACATCACAAAAATACAACTTCAACTAAACTAAAACGTCTCTATTGGAAGATCGGGAACCCT
>JXCR01148279.1:634662-646986 GCA_002079205.1 Phalaenopsis hybrid cultivar
TTTTAGGCCTTTGTACAACCATATTGTACAATCTAAGCCCTAACCCGTCTTAGGACTCCGAGGTAGTCATTTTTCATGACTTAAATCCTCACATCTTCGAGGTTATTTGTGTTGATTGCTTCACACAAATATAAATCCTATTAAAAAATTACAGGATGAAATATCTTAATAATTTCTCCTAAATTGAAGCCAAATAATAGGATAGCTTGGAAGTCATCGAAGTTTTCCTTCGAATCTGTGACATCCTCTAGTATCTCCTCCTTTGGACTCCCAAAACAAAAGTTCTACATTTGGACCAATCCTTGTATATTTCTCCGCCCAATATCCTTGAAATATTCTTACCATTTGAACTCCTTGAAGGTAATTTTTCTTGATTCTATTGAGAGTATTCTTAAGTAANATAAACTATGAAAATTATGGGGTCAATTTGACTTCATCTTTTTCAAAACTAAAATTTTTAAACGTCCCGAAGCGGGCAAAGGGATGTCAATTCCGATGACCGACAGCTTCTTACGGGCAAACTCCACACCAAAAATAGTGCCGACAGTACTGAAGTGGAGATGTTAGCCCTCAGGTGAGGGGAATGTGTGAGCTCCGAAGTGAGAGCCGGTATCCTCCCAGCCTAGCCACGGATTCTGTAAACAAGCATAGGATTAATCAATGTTCTTTATGCTTGGACCAAAGTGTAAAGAATAGGATTGCTTCTATTTGGCACATACAATATTTAATGCATATCATTCCTTTACATTATCCAATTCATTACATAAGAATAGTAGTTTTTAATATCTCAAAATTCTTCAGACCAATTCATCCAAAAAGGGTTATCTTTAGAATTAATATTTGCATTTAGGAGTAGTTATTAAACCAATTCATCTAAAAAGGATTATCTTTAGAATTAATATTTGCATTTAGTTATAGTTACTATATCAATTATCAAAGGGGTTATCTTTAAAATTAATATTTGCATTTAGTTATAGTTACTATCTTTACATTTGACACTTGCATTTAGGAGTATTTAATATTTGCATTTAAGAGTAGTTATTAGTTGTATTAAACTTAAGACTTACATTTAGGAGTATCTGTTAGTAAAACCTGTTTTTAATATCTCAAAATTCTCCAAACCAATTATCCAAAAAAGGGTTATTTTTAGAATTAATATATCTCAAAATTCTCCAAACCAATTCATCCAAAAAGGATTATCTTTAGAATTAATATTTGCATTAGTTATAGTTACTATCTTTACATTTAACACTTGCATTTAGGAGTAGTTGCTAGATAAAACTTTATATCAAAATTCTCCAAACCAATTCATCCAAAAAGGGTTATCTTTAGAATTAATATTTGCATTTAGGTTACTATCTTTACATTTAACACTTGCATTTAGGAGTTGTTGCTAGATAAAACATCATTTTAAATTACTATCTTTAAAATTAACACTTGCATTTAGGATTAGTTGCTAGATAAAACATCATTTTAATTGACATTCCTAACTAAAGACTAATTGTAGTAGACTAGACTTTGACTAAGGACCTCTTACCTCGCTTCCCTGTGAGATCGATAAACGGGACTCCACTAGAGCTCTGTATTACGTGAGTGATACGTATACTTGCGTTTGAAATTGTAACTTTACAAAATCATTATAAATATATAAATTTGGGTTCATAAATTCTTGCATATTAAAAGTTTGTATCAATTTTGTGGTGCCGTTGTCGGAGGTTTAAATCTTCTAGTAGTGGTGTCAAATTCTTGTATTTTTAGGTATATAAAAAGTCGATGTCACCCTCCAAAAAGAATTCAAAATTTTCTCCAAAATTCTATCCAAAAGTCAACTCTTTTGAATTCAAAATACATGTCCATTGATTCAAGAGACATATACCTTCATAAAAGAACCTTCTAAAGTGTCTAGATGCATTGAATCACCTCCAAGGGGTGTTTAAAAAAAGTTTCCTTTGAAAATTCGCCTAAAATTTTTCTCAAACCGCCTTAATCCCCAAAAGCCATCTCTGGCGTCTCATGCACCAATTCTTTGGATTCTGGTGCATGTTGCGCTGGTTTGGAGCATCATGCACCACTCTGCAGAAGCTCCATCACTGTTTGACTTCGTTTCAGCTCCGTTTAGCCTCGTTTTAGTTGTGTGTTTAATCAAACAGATAAACCTACAAAGTAAACATGAAACCAACCTTCCTTTAAAGTGTAATTTCATTCAAAAACATATGAGAAATGTAAAGTAGATTAAACATAGAAAGACATAACGAAATGTGTTAAGTCAGAATTTTCTTTCTTGCTTGTTTTTACTCCAAATTGCACCATTTTTGCTTCATTTTCTCCAAAATTTCATTCCTTGTACCTGAAACTAAAAATATACAAAATAATTTCCTTTAAAGTGTAATATAATTAAAAATCATTAAAATCGAGTATAAAATATATATGAAAAAGTAGGTAATTTTTAGGCGTATCACTGGGGCCTCGATGTCAGTCTTCTAGGGTGCCTAGGCGCCAGCCTCGATTTATGCAAAACTACAGGCTGACACTTAAGCCCCAGATGTGAAGGCCAAGGCCTTGGAACTAGACTAATTGGACGCTTAAGCAAAATTTTGGTTCCCAACAGCTTGGTGCCTTTGTGTCAGCTCTCTATCTCCTAGCTGTCAGGAACTACCTAGGGGAGTTACATCAATTTGACCCACTTGTTTGAAGCATCCTTTAGGCGGACCACAGGTAATTTGAATATAGTATTTTGGAGGTTATCTAATAATAAGGAAAAAATACTTTTATGAGAGGAAGGATGGGGAAGTGCTACTTATCTTAAAAGAGCTATCTTTAGAAGAAGAGGTTTGCTCTAGGGTAGAGAGCAATTCTAGAGTAGGGAATTAGTTAGGATCTGAGTGTCAGAGTAAGGATAGTCTACATGAGAGTAACAAGGGCTTTGGTGGAGCATTCTCAAGGCTATATTGAGAGAGAGAAGTATTCTTGTGTTTAAAGTATTGTATTTCTGTAAACACTTTGACATATGGATTCTCTTGATTTCAATAAAGTTTTGTGGTGTTTTCTCTATGTTTTATGAGTAATCTGCTATACTTATTTCTTGTGGTGATCAAGTGTGAAGTGTAGGAATGTGAAAATCTTTTTAAATTGTTTTTAATCTCTTAATGTGATGTTTTTTCTTCTTCATTTCATTTACTTGTTATTCTAGCCAAATGATTTGTTAAAATTCGTTGTGAACCTATAATGACTCGGGGGAGCTATGGCTTGAACAACTAGGAAGACCATGTTGATCTACAGGGTATGAATAATAGTACATTATAGGGAGATGCAAATGTTAGGGAAATAATCATTGATGGATTCAAAGTGGGTCTTAAGGAATTAAGCCACTTTAACCAAACATCTTTATATACTTGGGAGAGGGTAAAGAAGAAAATTGCTTCTATTTGTTACTGGCCACATTTCAATTCACATTTTCTCATTACTTATACTCCACTACTATCACTACAATGGAAGGTAGATTTGTCATTTGATCATCAACAATTCAACTAGGATAATTAGAATTTATGTAGGAGTAAACTATAAACTTATTGACATTACGATAGGAACTATTAACATAATTTACATACTATAAATTCCAAACTAAGGAAGAATTAAATATGCTAGAACCTTTGATAAATTTCATAACGTCATTCCTTGTGGAATTGACATTCCGGGCCTAAAAAAATCATATATTAGTTTGATCGTGCACTTATGTAAGCTACTTGAGCGTTGAAGCATTTGCTAAGGGTCACAACCTACATTGAAGCTAAACCTTAAATCTAATCCAACTTAGATATAGTTCAAATTGAATCCCTTTAGGTTTCACATAGACCTAATTCAACTAAAACACTGACTTAACCGACCTAACTTTGGTTAACCCAAATCAACTAAATCCACCAGTTCAACCTGACATAACTCGTAATAGACTCAAATCAACTGAATCAACGAGTCAACCCGACCTAATTTGGGTTCACCTAATTCAACTATTGGGTCATCTCGACTTAATTAGGGTTAACCCAATTTAATTGAAACATCGGTTCAACCCGACCTAACTAAATTAACCCAATTCAGCTAAAACACCTAGTTAACCTTACCTAACTCGGGTTAACCCAAATCAACAAAATCCACCGGGTCAACCCAACCTAACTTTGGTTAGACCGAAATCAACTAAATAACCAGGTCATTCTGACCTAAATTTGGTTAATTTAATTGAATCACCAGGTCACCCTAACGTAACTCGGGTTAACCTAATTCAACAGAAACACCGAGTCAAGCCGACCTAACTCTGGTTCACCTAATTCAACTGAATCACCAGGTGAAGCCAACATGACTTAGGTTAATCCAATTTAAGTGAAACACTGGGTCAACCCGACCTAACGCTACTAAATCCACTTGGTCAACCTGACCTAACTCAGGTTAACCCAATTTAAATGATTCACCAGGTCAACCCGACCTAACTCGAGTTCACCTAACTCAACTGAATCACCAAGTCAACCCCAATTAACTCAAGTAAACCTAGTTCAATTGAAACATCGGGTCAACCCAACCTATCTCAAGTTAACCCAATTCAACTGAATCACAGGGTCAACTTGATCTAAATCAAGTTAACTCAACTTAGCCCAATTTGAGACCTAACCTCAAAATTTAGAGTAAATTCAATTTAGGATCTATTCAAGTCTAATCCAACTTAAACTTGATTAGTAATTCAAGTCTAAATTATTTTGTACATTAAAGAGGTCTGATATAACTGAAATTTGACTCAATCCAGGATTATTAATTTGAATCAGTTCAGTCTAACTAAAGTTGATTCTAAGTTAATTTGACTTGATGAATGATGAACTCGGTATTTTACTAAGTTAGTCTAAGATCATGTCGGTTTAGTTCGACTGTAGTTAAACTAAGCTAACTTGAATTAATCCTATTGTACTTATTACAAGGAGTGAAGATAATTTGAGGAAAACTATCCTAATTCAGGTTAACTCAGATTACTTAGAGCCTCACTTTGGATCACTTTTGACTAATCAACCTAGACCTAGGTGACTAAAGAATAATCAGGGTTTGACTTCTCATACGAGAATAAAAGCACACTTAACCTTCTTCATGGATAAATTGGGCAATGGCATAAAATTCACCCTAAATGCCACTAAAACATAAACTTCAATAAAAAAAATGCAACCTAGGTTTGAGAAGGAGAAGGCAACCCATAGCTGCAAATAGAATATCTTTCAGTCACTTGTGACTAATAAAACAGCAAACCTCAATGACTCAGGATGACAGAACCAGGAGATCTTGATCGGGTCACCCCAAATAAAAAAAATAAAAATTAATCAACTAATAAGCTTAAGTAGTCTGAAATTTTCAACCCCTAAAATTTAAAAAGACATTAAAACTTAAATGAAACCTTAACAAACAAAGATCACCGAACACATCTTGAACCCCAGATACCAAAATCTATGAAGATCTCTTGGATGATGCAATACGTGGTTACTGATAAGAATCTTCCGGTCAGAGTAGGATTGACCACCTCTCAAACTAAGTAGACTAGGTTATCTGACAACCCTGAGATGACAGAGCCATGGACATCTTGACCGAGTTGTCTAAAATTTTAAAATTAACAAACTAAAACATAATTGTGTTAACTTTGTATTAAAGGACTCAAGAAAAAAAAACTAATGTCACCCTAGATTTACTTTAAATGTTATTAGGGTGTGCTAACTTGGTTTTGCATTGATGAACATTCAAAATCTAGAATAAAGGACGAACCTCAACTAAACACAAACTTATAGGATAATATGGAATCTTTAAGATTCTACCACCCTTAGGATGAGATACTAAAGTTTCTTTCCTTAACAACAACACTTAAACTTTTCAAGAATAGATTTAAACCTCAATCGAGATTTTTTCAAGTAGTTTTGACTACTTAAAATGTAATTAACTATAAGGGTTTACCCTTATAAAAGAAGTTGAATGCTAGAATAAATGACATAATTTAAAATCTCTAGTTTTGGGTATTTGATTTTTATGAGTTTCTTGATACACCAAAAATATATGCATTTTTAGACCCATATTTATACTCATTTTTTGTGAAATTTCACTTTAATGAAATGTATTTTTATGTTTTCTTGCAGGTTGTTGAATTTTACGACTTGAAGCAAAAAGGATGAAATTTGGAGCAAAAATGAAGAAGTTGAAAAGTTGTTCAGCGCCGACGGTGCCAGAATGGGCGCCGATGACGCCAATGTCTATTCTGCCCCTGTTTCTAGAATATTCGACAAATTTGGATGCTTTTTAAAGAGTTTTTTTAGGCACCTATTGGAGACCAACTCTAGGCTTTATTTGGGGCCAAAATTGATCAGAAAAGTGACTCTTCCTGACACTCATCTTCTCAATTCAACCTTTTATGCATCACACATTCTTACATTTTTCATTACACAACCATTTAGAGTCTATTGTTCTTGTAATTTAGAGTTTTTTGGTGAGATTAAGTGTGAACTCTTCTCTAAGAGTGTTGGGGAAGGAGAAAAGTGAGAGATTTCTTCTTCCTACATTTCCTAGAAGAGGCTACAAGGGATTTGCTTTGAGAAATAGTTTCAGAAAATTATTGTTTATTTATTAGTGTTGTATGAACTGTCTTTTATATAAAAATTTTTTTTGTTGTATCTTTCTCATGAAGTTTGAGTAGTTTACTTTACCTTTCTCCCTACTCTGAGATATAGTGAAATGGAGAGAAAATATGGATGTCAATTTGATAAATCCTTATATATAAAAATTATCGGGATCAAGTTTTTGGTGTCGTTGCTAGGGAAGGTAATAGTAAATTAAATAGATTTTGTAAATTAGGAAATTTAGAGATAATTATAAAAAATAATTAAAAAAATCAAAAATTCAAAAAGAAAATATATTTTTATTTAAGAGTTATTTTTTTTAAAAAAATTTTCTTTGCTTATTATATTTGTTTATGTGAAATATTGGATCTGAAGGTTTAGTACCTTATGATTCAGAATTAGAGCGTACTATTATAAAAATTTGAAAACAACAAAAAGAAATTAAAAACTTAAACAAAATGGCGAATAACTTAAATAATCAAATAAACGAAAATTGATAAAGACCTTTAAAAGATTATGCTAATCCCACAGCAAATTAACTTCACATGATTATTCAAAATCCTGATGTTGATGCTAATTCATTTGAGTTTAAACCTACTATTATCCAAATGATACAAAATAATCAGTTTGGAGGATCACCTACTGAAGATCCAAACTTACATCTTGCTCGTTTTCTTTAAATTTGTGCACTTTTAAATATGACGGAGTGTCTAATGATGATGTTAGGCATAGACTTTTTCCTTTTTCATTAAGGGATAAAACCAAGGCGTGGTTAAATTCATTAGCACCTGGATCTATTAAAATTTGGGGAGAACTATCACAAAAATTCTTAGCTAAATATTTTCCATCCTCGAAAACCGCTAAGCTTAGAAATGATATTACATCTTTTTGTTAGTTTGAAGGGGAATCGATGTATGAAGCTTGGGAAAGATTTAAAGATCTTCTTAGAAATTGTCCACACCATGCTCTACCAGATTGGTCAATAATTCAAACATTTTATAGTGGATTAGTAGGATCACTTAGATCTATTATAGATGCTGCTATGAGTGGATCACCGATATCAAAACCTTTTGATGAAGCATATTCTTTAATTGAATAAATGACTACTAACAATTTTCAATGACCCTATGAAAGGGTAAATCCTAAGAGAGTAGCTAGTATTCATGATTTTGATGCAATGTCTATTTTAGCATCTTAAATTGTTGTTATTTCTAAAAAGATTGATCAAATAGGAGTGAACTATTGTAAAATACCGCCAGTAATAGAGAAAAATTCACTATGATAGATCATTGATACTCAATCATCTTATGAAACTTTAAATGCTATAAATAACGAAATAACAATCCCTATTCTAACTTTTATAATCTTGTATGGAAAAATTATCCTAATTTTAGTTGGAATAATTATAACAATTTGGTGAATACCTTTGGAAATTTTAACAACCAAGGAAATCCTAGTTATTGACCTTATTATCCTCCTGGATTTAACTCTAATCCTAACCCACAAGTTAAGGAAAAGAAGTTAACAATAGAAGAAGTAATGTTAAACATGGGAAATCAAATACAAAATCAAGGGGCTGCTATTATAAATATTGAAAATTAATTAGGACATATTGCTACTTTACTCAGTAACAGACCTTCTGGAATTCTTCCGAGTATGGTCTAAGTTAATCTAAAAGATTAAAATAAGGAGAAAACTAAAGTTATTCAATTACAAAGTGGAAAAGAAGTTGAAACAAGGATCCAAAGAGAAACTGAAGTTGATGAAGAGAAGGAAGCAATGGAAAGTGACCAAAATAAAAATGAACAAACACAAGGTCCTTTAGAAAAACCATTACCTCTGTTTCCTCAAAGACAGAAGCAGAAGAACAAAGATAAACAATTTACAAATTTTTTTTGGAAATCCTTAAGAAGTTAATGATAAACATTCCTTTTGTTTAAGCTTTAGAACAAATGCCAAGTTATGTAAAATTTATGAAGGATATATTAAACAAGAAAAGGAAGTTTACAGATCATGAGACTGTTGCACTCAGTGAAGAGTGTAGTGCTATTATTCAAAAAAAGATTCCTAAAAATTTAAAAGATCTAGTAGTTTTACTATACCTTGTGCTATTGGTGAAAATTTTTTTGGAAAATCTTAATGTGATTTAGGAGCGAATATCAATCTTATGCCTTTATCAACCTTTCAACGTTTAGATTTGGGAGAGATTTCCCCTACTACTATAACTCTTCAGTTAGCTGATCAATCAATAACTTATCCAAAAGAAGTTATAAAGGATGTATTAGTAAAAGTGGATAAATTTATTTTTCCTGTAGTAGTATTGGATATGGAGGAAGATAAAAAATTTCCTATTATTTTGGGGAGACAATTTCTTGCATTAGGGAGAACTGTGATAGATGTGTAAAAATGAGAATTAATAATGAGAGTTAATGATCAAGAAGTAACATTTAATATTACAAAGGCTATGAATCCAACAATAGAAAAAGATAATGAATGTTTTAGGATGGAAGTAATTGATTATCAACAAGTCTCCGACATGATGACATTTTATTGGTGTATCACTTCCTGACAGGGATATCAACAACCCAACGACATGATGACAAATATCACCAAATTTAAGACTTAAATACATATGAGTTTGAAGAAAAATTAAAGCAAGGAGAATTTTTTGAAAAAAGGAAGAAATAAAAGAAGAATATTCATATTATATTCAGGAAAATTTGAAACTTTAGACTTATTCGAAAACGATAATAAAAATCTTATTCCTTCAAGTATCAATCCACATGAACTTAAAATGAAAATATTACTTGCCCATTTAAAATATTTGTTTTTAGGAGAGTCATCTCAATTGTCTGTTATTATATCTTCTGAATTAATAAAAATTCAAGAACAAAAATTAATAGGGATGTTAAAAAAATATAAAAAAGCTTTTGAATGGACTTTAGCAGATATTAAAGGAATTAGTCCTTCTATTTGTATGCACAGAATTCTATTAGATGAACAATATGAATCTAAAGTTGATTCTCATAGGAGATTAAATACAATAATGAAAGAAGTTGTTAACAAAGAAATTTTAAAATGGCTAGATGCTGGAAATATATATCATATTTCAGACAGTTCTTGGGTAAGTCCAATTCACTGTGTTCCGAAGAAAGGAAGAGTGACCGTTGAAGAAAATGAGGAAAATGAATTAATACCAATATGACAAGTTACTAGTTGGTGAATTTTTATTGAGTATAAAAAATTAAACATGACCACCAGAAAAAATCACTTTCTTTTACCTTTTCTAGACCAAATGTTGGATAGATTGGCTGGAAACAAATATTATTGTTTTTTAGATGGATATATTGGTTATCACCAAATTCTAATTGCTCCAGAGGATCAAGAGAAGACAACATTTACAAGCACATATGGAACATTTGCTTTTCATAGAAAGCCTTTTGGACTATGCAATGCACATGCAACATTTCAAAGATGTATGATGTCAATCTTTAGCAATTGTATTGAACATGGAATGGAAGTGTTTATGGATGATTTTTTGATATTTAGAACTTTGTTTGAATTATGTTTAAATAATTTAGAAAAAGTTCTGGAAGTATATGAAAAAATCAACCTAGTACTAAATTGGAAAAAAAATGTAAATTTATGGTTGCATGAAGAATTGTACTTGAGCATAAATTTTTTGAAAATGGCATGGAAGTAGATCCTGCAAAAATTTAAGTTAATGAAAAAATTACCACCTCCGACTAATGGTAAAGGGGGAAGAAGCTTTTTAGGACATGTTCCTACAAGCGTTACATAAGAAAATTTCTAAAATAACTAAGTCATTATGCCAACTTTTAGATAAAGACATGAAATTTGATTTTAATGAGAAATAGATAAAAACATTTGAATTATTGAAAGAAAAATTAATCACTGCTCCTATAATAGTTCCACCTGATTGGGAGAAACAATTTGAAATAATGTGCGATACTAGTTATTATGCTATTGGGGCTGTGTTAGGACAAAGGCACAACAAAGTTTTTAAAGTAATATATTACACTAGTAAAACTCTAAATGATGCTCAAATTAATTACACTACTGCTAAAAGAGAGTTACTCACTATTGTTTATGCCTTTGATAAATTTAGACCTTACTTAATTGGAACTAAATGTATAGTACATACAGATCATTATGCTATTAAATACTTGATGCAAAAGAAGGATGCTAAACTAAGATTAATTAGATGGATACTTCTATTGCAAGAGTTTGATTTTATCGTAGTTGATAGAAAGAGAAATGATAATTAAATAACTGATCATTTGTCTAGACTAGAAAGAGAAATATTAACTAATTTTGCAAATGAAATTTTAGAGAATCTTCCTTATGAACAATTATATAGTATTAATGAAATGAATGTACCGTAGTATGCTGATATAATAAATTATATTGTAAGTGATATTTTACCACCTGATATCAAAAATTCACAATTAAATAAATTTTAATATGATTCAAAATTCTTTTTTTTGGATAACTCATATCTATATAAACAATGTAACGATCTAATTAATACAATAATAGGACATTTTGGAACGAATAGAACTGCATATAAGATTTTGTAAGCTGAATTTTATTGGCCTACTCTTTTTAGAGATGTTAATGAATATATTAAAGCATGTGATCAATGTCAACGAGTAGGAAATATTTCTAAAATAAATGAAATGTCTCTAAATTATACATTAGAAGTTGAAATTTTGGATGTGTGGGGATTAGATTTTATGGGACCATTTATATCTTCATTTGAGAGTTTATATATATTACTTGCTGTTGATTATATGTCCAAATGGATTGAATCTATTGTTGTACCTAGATGTGATGCTCACAGTGTTTCTAAATTTTTAATTAAAAATATTTTTACAAGATATGGAATGTCGAGAGTAATTATTACACATAGATGATCTCATTTTAAGAATAAAAGAATCGAAAAATTGATTAAGAAATATGATATTATGCATAGATTCTCTACTGTTTATCATCCTCAGACCAATGGTTTAACAAAAATATCAAATCGTGAAATTAAATGAATTTTAGGAAAAGCTGTAAATTCTTATAAAACTCCTATAAGAATGTCCCCGTTATGGGCATACAAAACTGCTTATAAAACTCCTATAAGAATGTCCCCATATAGACTTATTTTTGGAAAAACGTGCCACTTACTAGTAAAATTGGAGCATAAAGTATTTTGGGTTATTAAGGAATTTAATTTTAATTTAAAGGATGCTGGTTAGAAAGGATTATTGCAACTCAATGAACTTGAGAATATTAAAAATGAGTCATATGATAATGCAAAAATCTATAAAGAGAAAATGAAAATATGACATGATCAGAAGATTATTCAATAGAAGTTTGAACCTGGATAAGAAGTTTTACTATATAATACAAAATTGAGATTATTTCTACGAAAACTAAAAACCAAATAGTTATAACCATTTAAAGTGATTAAATTCTATTATTATGGAACTGTTGTTGTTAAATATCCTAACACTGGAAAGATACTTAAAGTTAATGGGCATCGATTGAAACATTATTATGAAGGACACATACCACAAATTAAAGAGGTTTTAATGTTAAGTCAACCCAACTAATCAAATGGTATGTCGGGCTGACGACTTAAATTAAGCGTTTTATGGGAGACAACCCAATATATATATGTTTATAT
>JXCR01148279.1:647150-679870 GCA_002079205.1 Phalaenopsis hybrid cultivar
ATATATATATATATTCCTATTTTTTTATAAGTGTTTATATATTAGTAGATAATAATCCTTCACAATTTTATATATTATAAATTAAGACAAATATTAGTATTAGAGGAAAATTTATAATTGAATTGATTGAAAACATGAAAAGACGTAATTTTGGCCTCTGGCACTAACGGCGCCAGCAGACAGATTAAAGCGCTGACAACGCCATCGGGAGCACCGACAACGCCGATAGCAGTTTGACGGTTTAGGACAAATTTTGGCATACTTTGGCAGGATTTTGCTTCATAATAACAACTGGGAGGTGTTTTTAAAGTCCTAAAAACTGCCTTGGATGATCAGAAACTTCCTATTTCAATTTTCATGGCCTTTAATTCCAGAAATACTTCCAAGTATGAAGTTTTCAATAGAAGAAAGTTTATCAGTTTTGACGCGCAAAGATTATACGACAAAGTTATTACAAAGAAGAGGCTTATCAATGAGAGAGGCTTTGTCAATCACGGATTGATTAGTTTAAGTTCTCCGATTGATAAAATCATCATACAAAGGTGATGAGAAGTTCTGTACTACACTACAGCTGCAGTTGTTGTACTAGCAGTGAAGGAATTCTAAGCAACTTACATGGAATTTCCTAAGGAGTTATCTTCATATGAGGTAAGGCTGTACCGTTTACTCCTGCATGAATCAATGAGTTGTATATGATAGAAAGCGTTCCAATCTATCATTATACAACATTTATCCCTACTAGAGATTTGATGCAAGATGTATATAATTTTCTGATGGATGAAAGTGATATTTGGGAAATGCAAGATGAAGGATATGTTAGTTTCTCTGCTTCATTGCTTAATCCAATATCGAAGCAGTGACATTTCTTCATTTCTACAAAGTTACTCCCTACTATGAAGATTAGTAGAGTCACCAAAGAAAGTGCTATTTTGAATTATGGCATTCAAATGAAAAACCCATTGATATAGGATCTATCATATTTAAATCTGTTATGGGTATTATTATGAATGGGCCAATTTATGGACTCCAGCATCCTTCCACAATTTTTCTACTTTGCAGTCAATCTTAAGCTCCATATGAAAGTTGGGTAAAAAAGTTTTATTACCTTAGAAGCCCATGATTCTTATTGATGATAATTATGTTAGGAATGGGAATGAAGCATTAGATACTATCTTAGATCACTCATCACATGCTTCAACTCCATTGATGCCACCAATATTTGGAAGTTCACTTGCTGTAGAAAAGAAATTGAAGAAAATTGAAAGAGAATTTCAGAGTATTACGAATGCAATAGGAGATCTTAAGTACATTTTTGATTACCTAGATTGGAGGATGAAGAGAATTTTGATCATACTGAAACATTTGAAACAGGATTAGTGCAGATGTTTAAAGAAAAAGGATGGATCGAACAAAGTTTGACTGATCAATTCCCGTACCGACCCTTCCACAATTTATACGTTCATTACCAGTCTATGGGAGATATTAGACGAGAAGAAAGCGCTAAAGATGAGGCAGAATAATTGAAGAATTTGGACTTTCTCTACTAGTTTAAAATACTTATGTACTTAATGTGATTGTGCGGATTTGATTCAATTTGCTTTGCTTTAGAATTCTGAACTTTGATTGTGTGTATAATTTTGTGTCAGCATTTAGTGTTGTAGCTTGATTTTGACACTAATTTATAATTTAGTTTGCTTAATATGTTTAAAAGCATGATTAGGAAAATGTGTTTGTAAAAGTGTATTTTTATATATAAAAGTTAGTTTGTTGTTGCTTGTAAAAAAGATTGTTTGTGAAAATGTTTGTTTGTGAATTATTGTTAAATAAAAAATTGTGTTTCAAAAGATATCCTAAAAAGACTTTGGAGAAAATTGAAAGGAAATTGAAAATTGAAAAAAAAAAACTCGAAAAATGGAATTTTTGGCCTGCAACGCCAGGGCGTCGTCACCTTTAACCCTTTAAAATTCGTGATTTTCATTGTAAACCACCATTTTTACCCTTTGAGTCACCTTCAACCTCCGAGTGTTGCACCTAAGGCTCTCATTTACTTGGATTTGAGGCGATTTTAAGGCAAAGAAACTTTAAATTTCATATTCTCTAGGTAAGAGCTACACTTTGAACTAAAAAATTTTGATTTCCACCAAGGATTTATCTCACATTGCTGAGATCCAAAAACTTTGAAATTTTTTGAGAGATTTTGAGAAAATCCTTTGGTGAAGAAATCTTACTTGGTAGATTTAAGTATAAAGTGTTTTACTTTGTGATTTTGGGAATTTTTGGAATTTAATCAAATTCATTCGAATTTTTTCTAGATTTTCCATGTCAACAAAAATGAGTAAAGGAAAAAAGAAAAGTAGATTATGATGAACAAAAAGTTGTTAGCTTTAGGGCTAGTGCTCGATTCAATAGTCTACTTGAGCATAAAAAAGTAATCCTGGGTCGTGGTTTTAAAAATCTGGGTGGAGAAGTCGAGTGATTAATCAATGCTCGACAGTTAGAAAATTACTCTTATTTTACTAACGATGTGATTATTGGTGTAGTGATGGAATTTTATGCCAACTTTACTGAAGCTTCTGATGACTTTGTTTTTGTTCGTGGGAGAAAGGTGGAGTTTCCTCAAAGAAAAATTTATGAGTTTTATCAATTGGAAGATGTTTACAATTGCCAGTATAAATCATTTTTTGCTACAAATGAGACCTTAGATGAGGTTATTTCTTTTCTTGCTGATGGAAGAGGGACCTGGAAAGTCAAAAATGGTGTTAAGGTAAACTTTTCTCTTTCTATGCTTAATGTAGTATCTAAGGCTTGACACTAGTTTATTTATGGAAGAATGATTCTGACAAATTATCATAGTGAGGTGACCAAGGATAGAGTCATCCCGAACTTCTGTATTTGGTAGGTGATGAGGATAAATGTAGGCTCTATTATCTATATGAACACTAGATCTATTGCTTTGAGAGAGACCACTGGTGGTTTGACACACCCTGCACTTATTTTTACACTCTGTGAATAGACAGGAGTTGATTTTAAATCTATGGAAGAGAGGATTGAGCCTCTAAAACCTATTGGGCTTGCTAATATAAAGATATATGAATCTCATGTTGATTGGAGATCTGGAAGTAAGACCAGAGATATTCCTTCTACTTCGAGGACCCCTACTTCTAGTGACCCTACTAACCGAGAACTTTTAGACCAGATGTTGATCCAGCAAGGAGATATCTTAAGAATTAATAATAGATTACAAAACATGGATGCCATAAATGCTCACACTGATGATTTGATACGTCAAAAGTTAGAATATGATGTTGCTTATGATGAGGCGTTGGTGAGATACATGAAGGGTGATCATTCAGTTCAGTTTCTTACTCACCTTGTTTTTACTCCATATCAGCAACAGAATTTGGATGTAGAAGAAGAAGATGATGATGGTGATTGGTGATTTTTTTTAGTTTATGTTTGATTGTACTTTGTTATTGTGTTGTTTGTTTTTGTTATATTGTTGAAACTGTTTGTTAGATTGTGAGACTCTGTTTTGTTGTTATGTTGAGTTGTGAACTGTAGTTTGTAAAACTGTTTTCATTTCTAGAATTCTATTTAATTTGGTTGTTAGCTTTTGTATTTTATTAAATGTATTGTAATTAACTCTTTCTCAGCAGGTTTTATATGTATTATGCGCAATTTAATGGTTTAAGTCTTGTAGCTTTTTATATTATCACTTGCAGTATTTCAGAATTAAAGTTTCAAAATCAGAACCTTCAATCGGTATGTCTTTTCTTTATGTATTTAATATTTTCTTTCAATCTTTATTTTTCAGTTCTTCATGCTAAATCCTTAAAATTTAAGTTTGGGGGGAGAGAAAAATTCATTTTTAAAGAAAGAAACTTAATTTTATTTGTCCTCACTTAGCTATATTTTCAAAAAAATTTAATTTAACATGACCTTTGGAATTAGGGGTTTAACTTTAGATAACTATATTTATGTTTCTAAATATATAGTAAACTTAAGTAAAAATTTTCAATTATAAAGGTTAATTTTAGAGATTAAGATATTTGGTATAAAAGAAAAATACTATATTTTTCTATTTTAAGTAAATAAAATTGTAATTTTGAAATATTAAAAATCTTAAAGGTTCATGTAAGAAGAAAAGAATTAAACTTTATGAAATTTTCAAGCTAATATAAATTTGTTATGTGAATAAATGTGACAAGTTTTTGACTTTAAGAAGAGGATAGTGAAGTTCAAAATCAGTAAAGAATGTTAATTTTAAATTTAACATGATCTTTGGTATTAGGCGTTAACTTTAGATAACTATATTTATGTTTCTAAATATATAGTAAACTTAAGTACAAATTTTCAATAATAAAGGTTAATTTTAGAGATTAAGATATTTAGTATAAAAGAAAAAGAATACGTTTTTCTATTTTAAGTAAAGAAAATTGTATTTTTGATATATTAAAAATCTTAAAGGTTCATGTAAGAAGAAAAAAATTAAACTTTATGAAATCTTTAAGCTAATATAAANCAAAAGAAAACGACAATATTTTTATATTTTAAGTAATAAAATTGTATTTATGAAATATTAAAAATCTTAAGGGTTCATGTAAGAAGAAAAAAATTAAACTTTATGAAATCTTTAAGCTAATATAAATTTGTTAAGTTAAGAAATGTGACAAGTTTTTTACTTTAAGAAGAGGATAGTGAAGTTCAAAATCATTAAAGACTATCCAGNAAAAAAAAAAAGAAAAAAAAAGATGTAGGGAGAAGCTTGAGAAAATGCCTAATTAAGAATTGGTTTCACTTGAGTCAACTTAAAGAAGAAGACTTAGCTACATTTTCTAAACATTTATTTGAGTATTAGTTTTATTACTAGTAAAGTTTTAGGAAGTTCTTTTTCAAATGAATACTTTAAGCGGATTTAATATGACAAATTGCAATTTTTCTTAAAAAGACTAGAGCATAAAAAATCTTTGACTTGATTGCTAAATATTCTTATACCCTTAGTATTAACTGGAGTTCTTTTGAATTTTTCTTAAGTTATGCTATTGTATCTCATGGACTAAGATATAGAAATCTAGAAGTTAAATTCTTTCCATAAGACATATTTTTATAATGTATAGGAGTTACTTGAGGACAAGTAACATGTAACTTTGGGGATTTTGATACACAAAAAATATATAAGCATTTTTAGACCCATATTTTATACTCATTTTTGGTGATATTGCACTTTAATAGAAGGTATTTTTATGTTTTCCTGCAGGTTGTTGAAATTTAGGACTTGAAGAAAATAGGTAGCAAAAAGGATGAATTTTAGAGCAAAAATTAAGAAGTTGAAAATTTGTTCAGCGCCGATGACACTAGAATGGGCGCCGACTGTGCTTATGGAAGTTCAACACTATTTATAGAATATTCAACAAATCTGGACGCTTATTGAAAAGTTCTTGGATGCACCTATTGGAGAACTGACTCTGGTCTCTATTTAAGGTCAAAATTCATAAGAAAAACTCTCTCTTGGCCATTATTCACCCCCCTCTTTATTCCTCTTCATCCCTCCAGCTCATTTTCGCCACACTTCGCCTTCATACACTTTTTTCATTTTCATTCCACCACCATTTAGGGTCTATTAGTGATTTTTATTTAAGAGTTTAGAGTTTTGCTGTGAGATTAAGTGTGAATTCTTCTTTAAGAGTGTTGAAGAAGGAGAAAAGTGAGAGATTTCTTCTTCCTACATTTCTTAGAAGAGGCTACAAAGGATTTGCTTTGAGAAAGAGTTTTAGAAAATTATTGTTTGTTTATTAGTGTTGTATGAACTTTCTTTTATATATGAAATTTATGTTTTGTTATATCTTTCTCTTGAAGTTTGAGTAGTTTCCTCTATCTTTCTCCCTACTCTGAGATATGGTGAAATGAAAAGATAATATAGATGTGCCACTATTAAAATATAAATTAAATTGTGATGATGTTTCAACTCCAAACTTAATTTACTTTTTGATATGGTTAATTAAATTGTTAAAATGTGTTGTGAAACATATGATCTGGGAAATGGAGCATGAGTTCTACAGTAGAGTGAGGATCACATTTTATTCCATGAAGTAGAATTTTGTTCATCGAATTAAGTGCAAATAAATAGGAAAAATACTTTGTTGGGTGTAGAATTGGAGAATCTATAGGGTTAAAGACTAATATCCCGAATTTGATCTTAGTGTTTAAAAACTAAAGTGAGAGTTAGCCTTGAGGTGAAGGGAAGTGTGCGTCTAGTGTGGGAGCCAATATCCTCCGAGCCTAACCACAGATTTAGGGACTAAACCTGAGATTTGCCAATGATTTTCTATAACACTGTATTAGGGTAGAGAATTAAAAATGCTCCTATTTGGCACAATACATATTAGAACCATTTATCTTATCTCATTTTACCAAAAGCTCATTGTAGTGGGAAAGATGTTTTATTATATAAGAAATCTTAATCACATAAACTTAGTTTAATAGTTTAGTAGTTACTGTTTAAACTTTGTATTTCATTTTTTTATTAGTTAAATATTTTAATTCTGATAATATCTCAACATTTGAAATTTGTCACAGTAGTTTCGTTTTGACTTTTTGTGAATTTCCTAGTAAATTTATCATTTCAAATTTAAACCTTCCCCGTGGGATTGATATTTGGCGCTTAAATAGAAAGTCCTTTATTACTTGATAACAATACGTATACTTTCGTAGAATCCCAACATTAATTGCTTAAATTTCTTTTTCATAAAACATTGCATCAAGCTTTTGGCACCGTTGTATAGCGGAGTCAACTATATAATTTTTACACAAGTACATTCTCGGGATCAAACTCTATAAAATTTGATTGTGTATATATTTTTGTGTTAGCGTTCTAGTGTTGTGGTTTTATTTTGATGCTAAATTATAAATATTTTGCTTTTTGTATGTGAAAGTGTGATTAGAAAAGTGTATTTGTAAGAATTGGATTTTCAAATATAAAATTTAGTTTGGTTTTGTTTGTGAAAATACTTTTTTATGAATTATTTTAAGATGAAAATTAGTGTTCACAAAGAATAATTAGACTTTAGAGTGAATTGAAAGAAATTTGAAAATTGTGAAAATTGAAAAATTGAATTTTTGGCCACTGGTGCCGACTGTGTCGTTAACCTGAAAGTACCCAAATCTTCTAAAATTCAAGATTTGCACATTAAAACCACCATTTTTACCGTTTCAATCACCTTCAACATCCTGTTTGTGCACCTAGGGCTTACTATTGCTTGGATTTGAGGTGATTTTAAGGCAAACAGAAGTTTGGATTTCATCTTCTCTCGGTAAGAGCTATAGTTTGAAACCAAATTTTTTTATTTTCACTAAGGATTTATCATACATTGATGAGATCTGAAATTTTGAAATTTTTTTAGAAGATTTTGAAACAATCCTTTGGTGAAGAACTCTTACTTAGTAGATTTATGTTTAAAACATTCCACATTGTGATTTATGGAATTTTAGGAATGAATTTTATTATAATTGCTTGGACTACCATGGAACCAAGAATGACAAAGGGAAAGAGAAATGAGGATTATAATGATAAAAAATTTGTCAACTACAAGGCGAACATTGGTTTCAATAGTCTTCTTGCAACTAAGATAGTAATTTTGGATTGATAATTTAAAAATCCTGGTGGAGAAGTTAAAAGATTACTGAATGCTTGGTAATGGGAGAATTTTTGTTACTTTACTGCAGAGGTTATTATTGGTACAGTGATGGAATTCTATGCCAACTTTAAGCGAACTTTTGAGGACTACATTTTTGTCCAAGGCAAAATGGTGGAATTTACTCTAAGAAAAATTAATGATCTTTATCAGTTAGAGGACGTATATAGCTGTCAGTACAAATCATATTCTGCTACAAATGAGGCCTTAGCTGAAGTTATTTCTTTTCTTTGTGATGGAAGAGGAGCTTGGAAGGCGAAGAATAAGGTTGAGGTAAACTTCCCTCTTTCTATGATAAATGTAGTCTCTAAGGCCAGATACTACTTTATATTGGCTAGAATGATACCAATAAATCATCATAGCAAGGTTACAAAGGATGGAGCCATCTTTAATTTTTGTATCTAGCTGATGATAAGGATAGATGTACGCTTTATTTTTTATAGAAACACTTGTTCTATTGCTTTGGGTAAGACTACGAGTGGATTAGCACACCCTGCCCAGATCCTCACACTGTGTAAATAGGCAGGAGTTGATTTTAGAATAGCCTAAGACCTATTGGGCCTACAATTATTAAGACTTATTAATCTTAGGTTGGATGCAGATCTGGAAGTAGGAGTAAGGATATTCCTTCTACTTCTAGTAACCTTACTCTCCAATGACTTATGGAGCAACTGATTATCCAACAGGGAGATATCTTGAGAATGGAAAGAAGAATGAAAAATATAGAGGCTAGAAATACACATAATGATGATTTGACAAGGTGAAAGTTTGAGTATGATGCTTCTTATAATGATGTGATGGTTAAATACAAGAGGGGTGACCACTCAGTTTAGTTTCCTAGTCACCTTATTTTTACTTAGTGTCAGCATCAAAACTTTGATGTAGAAGAAGAAGATGATGATGATAACTAGTGATGTTTTAGTTTGATCTTTTGTTTACTTTATAGTTGGTTATACTTTATTTTTATTGTTTATTTTTAGAGTGCGATACTTTGTTTTATTTAAGATGTTATGTTATATTGTGAATTGTATGATTGTAAAACTGTTTACATTGGAAATCATTTTAGTATTGATGTTAGTTCTTAGTACTTTGTTGAATGTATTTGTAGTAAATTATTTCTTAGTAAATTTTTATATGTATTGTGTGTTATTTAATGTTTCAATTCTTGTAGCTTTTTATATTAGCACCTGTAATACTTCAGAGTTAAGTTCCAATATCAGAAGCTTCAACAGGTAAGTTTTTTCTTTATATATTAAAAGTTTTCTTTCACCCTATATGTTTTAAGTTTTACATGCAAAATCTTGTAAAATTTTAAGTTTCAAAGGGAAAAAAAATTTTTTTTTAAAGAAAGATATTTTTTTTTATTTTATCCTCAATTAGCTATATTTTCAAAAATTTTAAATTTAACATCACCATTGGTATTAGAGGGTAACTTTAGATAACTATATTTGTGTTTCTAAAAATACAGTAAACTTAAGTAAAATTTTTTAATAATAATGATTAATTTTAAAGATTAAGATACTTGGTATAAGAGAATAAGACTATGTTTTTCTATTATGAGTCAAAGATATTGTCTTTTGTAGTGCTAAAAAATCTTAGAGATTCATGTAAGAAGAAAAGAATAAAACTTTATGCAAAATCTTTAAGGCTAATATAAATTTATAAAGTGAAGGAATGTGAAAAGTTTTTAACTTTAAGAAGGGGATAGTGAAGTTTTAAATCATTAAAGGCTATCTAGATATAGTAATCCTCACATAAGAAAAAAGTAAGGAAAAAATAATGATTGAAAATGATCCTGAAAAAAGAAGGAAAGAATAGAAAAAGATGTGAGAAGAAGCTTGAGGAGATGCCTAATTAAAAATTGACTTCACTTGAATCAACTTAAAGAAGAAGTCTTGGCTAATTTTTCTAAAATTATATTTATGTACTAGAATATTTACTAGCAAATTTTCATAAGTTCTTTTTCATATGGATGTTCTAAGTGGCTTTAATATGACAATTTGTAATTTTTCTTGAAAAGAATAGAGAATAAGAAATCTTAGTCTTGACTGGTAGATATTCTTATACGTTTAGTATTAACTGGAGTTATTTTTCATTTTTCTTAAGTTATGCTATTGTATTTAGTAAACTAAAATATGAAAATTTAGAAGTTAAATTCTTCGCCATAAGTCATAATTTTATGTAGTAAAGGAGTTACTTGAGGACTTTGGAAAATTTTGATTCACTAAAAATACATGCATATTTAGACCAATATTTTATACTCATTTTTAATGAAATTGCACTTTAAAGGAATGTATTTATCATATTTTATTGAACGTTGTTGAATTTTTGGACTTGAAGCAAAAAGGATAGAATCTGGAGTCAAGATAGAGTTTTTGAAGAAATACTCAACACAGACGACACCAGGATGGACTCCAACAGCGCAGACCTAAAGAACAGAGGTCGGACTATCCTTAGCATCGACGACGCTAGGAGTAGTGCCGACTACACCATTTAACAGAAAACATCAAATTAATTCACGGGCCAGTGGCGCTGATGGCGCCAGAATGGATGCTGACGACGCCAATGTCGGTGCAAGACTTGTTTCTATAAGATTTGACAAACTTGGACACTTTTTGAAGAGTTTTTGGATGCACTTATTAGATAAACGACATTAGGCTCTATTTAGACTGGAAATTGATAAGAAAAGACACCCTTCGACCGATTTTCACTCTCTTCCACGCTATTTCACATTCCCCACTGCCACTTAGAGTCCATTAGTCATTTATTTCTTTAGAGTTTTGAGTTTTTGTGGTGAGTTTAAGTGTGAGTTCTTCTCTAAGAGTGTTAGAGAGGGAGAGAAGTGAGAGATTTCTTCTTTTTTACTTCTTCTAAGAATGGTTACAAAGGATCTACTTTGAGAAAGAGTTTCAGATAAGTGTTTTTTGTTTATTATTGTTGTATGAACTTTCTTTTATATATGAAATTTGTGCTTTGACTATATCATTCTCATGACGTATGAGTAGTTTTCATTATCTTTCTCCCTACTCTGAGATATGGTGAAATGAAGAGATAATTTGGATGTGCCAATTCTGATAGTTTTTCAACACCGTTCTTAATCTACTTTTTTATCTGGCCAATTGAATTGGTAAAATATGCTGTGAAACATATGAACCGGGAAATGGAGTACGTGTTCTACAAAAAGAGTGAGAATCACATTTAATTCCATGAAGGAGTATTTCGTTCATGGATATAAGTGCAAATAAATAGGGAAACATAATTTTTTGGGTGTAGAATTGGATATTTTAGAGTGACAGACTAAAATCACCAATTTAGACTTAATGTTTAAGTACTAAAGTGAGCGTTAGCCTTCAGGGGAAGGGAAGGGGAGCTCTCGAGTGAGAACCAGTATCCTCCTAGCCTAACCATAGATTTAAGGACTAAACCTCACATTAGCCAATGATTTTCTATAACATTGAATCAGGGTAGAGAATTAAAATTACTCATATTTGGCACAATATATATTTAAACCAATTATTTCATCTCATTTTACTAAAGACTCATTGTAGTTGGAAAGATAACTTCTTATATTAGAAAACTTCACATAAAACATATTTTAGTAGTTACTGTTTAAACTTTGTATTTTAGTTTTGCTAATAGTTAATAATTTATTTCTGATAGTGTCTCAAACAATTCAAAATTAGTGACAGTTTTTTCATTTTATTTATGTGAATTTCCTAGTTAATTTATCATTTCATATTTAAACCTTCCTCGTGTGATTGATATTGGGACTTAAATAGAAATTCTTATATTACCTGACAACGACACGTATACTTGCATAGAATCCTAAGATAAATTGCTCAAATTTCTTATTCATAAAATAACACATCAAGTTTTTGGCATCATTATAAAGCGGAGTCAACTTTATAAGTTTTACACAACTATACTTTTGGGACCAGATAGCCTTCCCCACGAAATTCCATCAGCACATTCTATGGATTAAAGGGAGCATGACACATATGCTTCTTACTCATCTTTCTCCTCATGATGAATTTAACCATGGTAAAAGAGATTTAGTTAAGCCATTTCTCTTAATTGGTGAGGTTTTGAGGTGCTCTCCACCTAAGCTTCTATGTCATCGTTGACCTCACTTTTGGTTGAGGTTTAGTTTTTCCTTTTTTAGTAGCGTAAGGTCTAGCCATAGAACTTTCCTATTGACTATTCCTAGAAAACTAGATATGGAACCCTCACCATTAGAAATTCTATCCTCTTCTTTACTCAAATTGAAGTTCCACATATTGATCCTAACCTCTAGCACTTAGTAAGTGGGGTAAGGGAAACTCAAGATGAGTCACCCTTAAGACTGTTGAACCTTAGGGTTGACCCTGGGTGTTGGTCTGGAGCTAAGGTACTCACTAGACTCATCTACACTCACAATCACTCACAACCATAAACTCAAAATTCTAGCCTAGGTTCTTTGATCTTTTTGGGATACTCATGTAGATGGTCCCCTAAACCTACCAGCCTAAGGGACATGGTTTAACAAAGACCACTACATAGAGGACCCAAAATGGGATTTCCTTCGGTCCATGACTCATTTAGGGTGATTAGTTACCCAATCCTATCAAAAAATACCCATCTTGGCCTTTTGCCCCTAAACACCCTCAAATTACTAAAATACACCTCCATAGCCCAAACTTTCAAAAATTTCAAAAATTCCCAGAAAATCTCAATAAATCCCAAATATTCCTAATTTCATTTTTTTTTTCAACTACCACATGACCCAATTTGGCCAATTTGACCATCTTTAACCAAAACCCCCAAATTTGCCATTTAAGGGCCCAAATTTCCCCAAATTCAACTCAAATGTCCATCAATTTGATCTCAATTGACCCCAATTCCAATCCTAAACTCAAATTACACTTTTCATATGGCCAAGCTAAACCAAATCCAACTTTAATTGGCCCATGATTTGAGCCCAATTTTTTGTATAGGTTAAAACCCAATTTTGGTCACATGACCTAATCCCATCAAATTGAACCCATAGCCTAGTCAATTGACCCAAATTAATGTTGCGAAATCTTCATAAAATCCTTATAAATCAAAATTGACCCTCAATTGGCCTTGTTGAAGCCTCAAATGCATTTGATTTTGGCCTAAATCCAAAATTCCCAAATTTAGTCCAACAATTGTCTAAGTCCCCAATTTTGACCCAATTGATATACTTAACCCCTAAATTGGCACTCAATTCACATTGAACACTCTTCATAGGGTCTCTATTCACAATTACAACAATAAGTTTGGGCTTAGCCCAAGGCTAACCCAAGCTAGACCCAAGCATAGCCCAACATGACCAAATTGACTAAAATTCAAAATTCCCTCAAATTGGCCCTTCAATTGAGCTTAAAACCACTTCCATCCTTCATCGATGTTGTTCCTTATGATCATGTACACCAAATAAAACATTTATTTGGGTCATTTGATAGGGTTAACCTAGCCCAAACCTAAACTTTGATCACTTAAACCCACATTGAACCCATGCACTAAATGTGACCTAACCACCCTAAAGTCACCAAATTAACTCCACCACAGCCATTAGTTGGACTTAGTGAGCTGTCCAAACACCACGAAACCACTTAAATCAAGCCATGGACCAAAGGTCCCCTAAATCAAGGGATATCATTTCCAAAAATGCATGTGCTTAAGATATCCTTACAACAATTAGGTATTATTGCACTAAATTGCCGTGACATATTCCCTTGGGTTCCCTGAGCTCCTAGCCACCTCCCCCTGGTCGGCTGGCTGGCCTAGTGGCCAGAAAATCTCACAACTAAGAGCCACCCCCATGGGACTTCACCCAAATCAAGCCTAGAGGCCAACTCAGTCAAATTGAGTTGTAGTGCTCCTCTGCCCTCCACTTAAGGTCCACAATGCACCCAAACTTGTGCCCTGAGAGCCACCCCATGGCCATTTTTATAAAAACTCACACGGACCATGAGAGGTGTGCTAAAATTTTCCTAGAGAGGCCTCTCCAAACTTCACACAGAGCTTCCTTAAGATCCCCTACCATTAGAGGTGTGCTGATATTTTCTTAGAGAAGACTCTCCAAACTTCTCAAAGATCCCCTCGGTGCATTCCAACTATTTTCCCCCACCAATTCCCACTGTTGTAGCTCAATTTTGAGCTTGAAAGATTGTCGGAAACTAGGACAGTGCCCAATACACCTCCAAAGTCCACCAAACCCAAATTAACTGCTCCCACACCTTTAAAATAGTGAAAGAATATAAAGCCCCATCAAATCCCCTTCACAGAGCCTCTACCATAGCTCCAGACCAACAGCCAAATTTGAGCTTGGTCAAATTCATACTTAAGCCTTACACCACAACAAGAGGCTTAATCCCTAGCCTCCTTGGATCTCAACAAAAGTGTCGATCACTTCTGATTGAAGCTTCCCTTCTCAGAGCAAAGGTATAAAACCTCACCTCCTCCCGAGCCTATTTCAATTCTCCATTTGCTTAGAGTTCATTTGATTACTTGATTACCGTATGTATGTGTTCGTCTCACTTAGACGAGTCCATAGGATCAAACCCAAAGTGATTTCATTAAGTCTAGGCTGAGAACTTAGGGTTTTAGTGTGTACGGTCATAGGATCATTCTATCGGGGACAATGACGGTGAGTCATTTGATCAAGTGTGTATCAAATGGATGGAGGAGATTGAGTTCGACAGCGCTTCAGGACATAAACTGTGGGCCAAGTTAGCAGTTACGTGGACTGCGGCGTCCAACCAGAGCGCGCCACTCATGCCTTCGGAGATGCCTAGGATATAGTCAGCATGCGCTGTTTAAATAGATAAATAGGGTTTTTCCTATTTATTTAAATACCCCTAACTTAGAAAATTCATAAATTTGTGTAGAAAAATCAAAAAAATAAAATAAAAATACCCTCTTGCTCAGTGAACAAAGGTGAACAATGTCAAATAAATTTCAAGTCCATTTGATGCATATTTTATTTTTAAATAATTAAACACTGATTTGAATCATTTGATTCTCTATGCATATTGACACATCACCTTGACTTGAAATTTTGGCATATTATAATCTCTATCAAGGGAAACATTCTCTATTTTTTCCAAAATCAAATGAGGCTCCTAGATAGAGATTCATATTTTTCAAGTTTTTACACATTATTTCCTTAAAATAATAATGGAAATTAGCATGTCGATTAGAAAATTCCAAGAAAATTTTGGAAGGTCCCCCATGACCAAAGAAGCTTTTGAATATAATTTCATAGGTCAAGTCATTTAAAATATACCTAATTTTCACAAACCCTAAATCAATAAGATAGTTAATTTTGGAAAATATAAATATTTAAAAGACTTTGTTTTTTATCTCCACCATGGTCCTTGATCCAGAGCACTCACCATAAAAATTTCAAAATATTTTGAGTTCATTTGATAACTTAGGTTGAATTTTAAAGATAAACATTACTTTTGACATTTAAATAATTTTTAAAAATGAAAACACAGCTCAAAAAATTATGAAACTTAGTTTTTTGAGTTCTTAATGATCAGGGGTATTTTATAAAAATAAAATAATATTTAGAATAAAAACTTGATTTTTAACCTCTTTTAAATAATTAAAAATCCCTAAAAATAACAAAAAATAATAAATTCATGGGAATGTTCTAAATTGTTTCCTAAGCACTTAGGAACAATTAGAATATTTTTCCTGGTTTTCTAAATAAAGATATTGAATTTTAAAGCTTAAAATAATTTTTAAAGGCTAGAAAAATGAATTTCCACTAAAATAATTCCAATAAATCAAATAAAATTTAGAAAAATATAAAAACTTCTCCTTTGAGTTCTTCGACTTTTGGGAGACTTTTCAAAAATATAAAACTTAATTTTCTACACTTAAAATATTTTATATTTAATAAATACCTCACAAATTAAAATAATTCTTAAAATTTAAATGAAATTCAAAAAATCATGGAATTTGGTCCAAAGACTTCTCTGCTCTAATGTTAACTCCAGTAAAAATTTCAAAGGATTAGGATTTACCTTGGTCAATTTAGGAATTTTCTTTAAAAAAAATTATTTTTGCATGAAAATAATTATATAAATTTAATCAAATTTTGAAAAATCACGTTTTCTCTTTTGATATCTCAATTGACTCATGAATGAGGGAGGATAAAAATTCTAAAGTCATTTGAATTGAATTTGACAAATTATGAAGTGATAGAGCGTTAGGGGCAAATGTGTAATCTTGGAAAATTAGCCTTAATTAACATTTAGGCTTAATTTAAGGAGGGAAACAGGTAACCTCTGATCTTAATCAATTTATTTGATGTTTGAAACAGAAGGGGTAAATTGGTAGAAATCAATCTCACTTCTTTAATTGAAAAAGATAAGTTAATAAATTTCTAAATTATTAAAATTTGGGAGTTTATTTAAATAAAATGAACCTAAAACTTAGGGGTATGATTTTGGGTGTTAATAACTCATCAATTTTATACCCCTATTTTAATGTTCAAATAAGATTCAAATCAAGAATCATGATCACCTAAAGCTTAACCTTTTCAAAACCAATTAAGACACTCACCTAGGTCTTAAGGGCTTAGTAGTAACGCATGCTAAATCAAGTTTCATTTAAATGAGGATTAGAAAAGTAAATATCATTGAAAATTAAAACAACTTTCAAACATTACAAGTCAATATTAATGATTAGAAAAGTAAACATCATTGAAAATTAAAACATCTTTCAAACACTACAAGCCCAATTAGGACCAAAATTTGGCTAAGTGTTTCAACAACACTAACTTGCCACTTTAAGGGTGTTCGACCACATAATTCTTAAATTGAATCAAAAGTGATAATTACCCTATTCTTAGGGATAATTGAGACATCAGTATTCACTGAACATTAAGGGTATTTACAGGATGAATTATTAAGCAACATAATAAGTTTAAAAGAGCTCGGGACTTTTCACTAGGCAGCGAGAGAGTAGCACAGACCTACTTCTTTCTTTAGATACGTTAGATACATCGGAGATCTACTCAACTTAATATGTTTTGCTTTGCAACATCATCCTTAACTAAACTGCTAAAGACCCACCAAGATATGACATAGGGCTAGGAAAACTACCAAAATTTTACTTCCCTATTTCATATAAACTACCTTAACATGACTTTTGAGTTTTAGGAGGTGGAACGAGAAGACTCGTCAGGTACGCTTTTACAGTTTTTCAGCGTGTCTTTCTTGTACTTTCATACTGTACTTTCATACCTACAAATTTGCATGTTAAACAACGATGTCACCCTGCATCAAAACTAAAACTATCAGGATAGACACAAAACCAAAACCAAAACTAAAATCAACCAAGATAAAAATTCACCACCACAACATTCAAAATATAAAATAACTCAAAATTTAATCACAAACATTACACAAAACTACAACTTCAACAAAATTAATATGTCTCTATCGGATGATCAGGAATTTCTCAGAGGAGGTAACCTACGGTTGTTAACGAGGCTTCTCATGATCTAAATGAAATATGGAACTCATTAAGTTGAGTTTAGTAGGTTCATTTAGACTAAATGAATCCAATAGGAAATAGTGGTGCCGGAACGACGGAACCGTAGGATCCTAACCGGTGCCGCTCTAATCAACTTTAACATGCCCCCATAAAATTTAAAGAACTTCAACTATAAGGCCACATGATTTGACATTATAACTTGACACACTAGAAAAATCAAACTGGTCGCGGTCAGGAGCTTGGAACTAGCACGGTGGGTAGCACAGCCATCTTCAATAGCAAAACCTGTCTTCCCTAGCTAAACCAATCTTCCTTTCTTAGACATAAGCAACAAAGCCATAGGACTTCGAGGTTGCTTGCTTATGCAACGTAAATCCTCACCTTATAAAGCCATAAGACTTCGAGGTTGCTTGCTTATGCAACGTAAATCCTCACCTTATCTTTAGGCTAAATACATAGGACTTCGAGGTTGCTTGCTTATGCAACGTAAATCCTCACCTTATCTTTAGGCTTTTGTGTAGCCCTGCTATACAATATAAGCCCTAACTCATCTTAGGATTCCGAGGTTATCATTTGTCACGACCTAAATCCTCACATCTTTCAGGCTATTTGGGACTTTGAGGTTGCTTGCTTATGCAACGTAAATCCTCACCTTATCTTTAGGCCTTTGTATCCTGCTATATAATATAAGCCCTAACTCGTCTTAGGATTCTGAAGTTGTCGTTTGTCACGACCTAGTGTTATACAATATAAGCCCTAACTCGTCTTAGGATTCCGAGGTTGTCGTTTGTAACGACCTAACCTCGAGGTTGCTTTCTTATGCAACGTAAATCCTCACCTTATCTTTAGGCCTTTGCATAGCCCTTTTTTCTTGCTTATGCAACGTAAATCCTCACCTTATCTTTAGGCCTTTGCATAGCCCTGCTATTCTCATGCAACGTAAATCCTCACCTTATCTTTAGGCCTTTGCATAGCCCTGCTATACAATATACTCTTAAATCATCTTAGGATTTTGAGGTTGTCGTTTGTCACGACCTAAATCCTCACATCTTCCAGGCTATACCGTCTTAGGATTCCGAGGTTGTCGTTTGTCACGACCTAAATCCTCACATCTTCCAGGCTATACATCTTAGGATTCCGAGGTTGTCGTTTATCATGACCTAAATCCTCACATCTTCCAGGCTATTTGATCTTAGGATTCTGAGGTTGTCGTTCGTCACGACCTAAATCCTCACATCTTCCAAGCTATTTGATCTTAGGATTCTGAGGTTGTCGTCCGTCATGACCTAAATCCTCACATCTTCCAGGCTATTTGCATCACCTTATCTTTAGGCCTTTGTATAGCCCTGCTATATAATATAAGCCCTAACTCGTCTTAGCCGAGGTTGTCGTTTATCACGACCTAAATCTTCACATCTTCCAGGCTATTTGTGTGATCATTCGAAGTTGTCGTTTGTCACGACCTAAATCCTCACATCTTCAGGACATTTGTGTGATCGTTTCACACGAATGTAAGCCCTAATTAATAAAATTGACAGGATGAAATACTTAAATTTTTCTCCTCAAAACTGAAGCCAAACAATAGAATAGCTTGGGAACTCACCGTGGTTCTCCTCTGGATCCATGACATCCTCTAGTTCTTCTTCCTTTGGACTCTACAGCAAAATGTTCCAAATTTGAGCCAATCCCCTTTCACACCTCTACGTCCGATCTCAATGAAAAATCCTACCCTTTGAAACTCCTTGAAGATAATATTTCCTGATTTTTAAAGAGAGTCTTCTTAGGAGACTTTGGTCATTTAAGATGTAATTAACTATAAGGGTTTGCCCTTGTAGGAAGCATGCCCGAACCTAGCTTAATATAAACCCTATTTAATTCTTTATATAAAATAGTGGAACTTGTCAGTAAATACAAAGGTTTCGCAGACAAAACAAATGTTATATATTCCTTAATTTATTTTATCGAGCTTCATCCTCATGTCTTATGTTTGTCCTTCTAGATAGATACAAGATTAGAGGTACAGTGCTCTTTCATTTAAACTATGAAAAATATTGGGTCAGTTTGATTTAATATTTTTTTCTAAAACTAAATATATATATGTAAATTAAAATGTTCTTCCGAAGAGGGCGACGGGATCTCGATTCTGGTGACTGACAGCTTCTTACGGGCAACCCCACCAACCAAAAATAGCACCGACAGCTTCTGACGACTCTGCTAGGGACAAGCTTTTCTCTCCATACAAATCAAGAAATATTATCTTCACACAACGGTAACGTGTTCATGTCCCTCTTGGACCAAATTACCCTTCTTCTGTTGGCATACTTTACCCAACTGTACCTTGGGAAAGTACATCTAACTCCTAGGACTTCAGGACTAGCTGTTCAACCATCTTTGAAAAGAGGGGTTCAGAAGGCCTTTAAGGACTCCTTAAATTTTCATGTGAGGTCGGACCCCCAATAGGTGTGTCGGTGGACTAGTTCCACCTGGGCAATTTCTGCCACTAAGTAGGTCCCGCACTGGGTCTTAAAATACTTCACATCTCCCTTCCAAAATTGATTTGCTATTCCACAAATTGAACCAAATTGTGTTGTGCTTCATGCACTTTGAAATTTTCTTACATTAATTAAATTTTTACACCTCTTAATTTTTCTTAAACAAGAAGTTAAAATACCCACAAATTAAGACCCGCCCGACCAACAGATCAACATCTATTTTCAGTGCTTACACTAAAAATTATGAGATTTTTGGCCATATAGCTAACCCTGAAACTTTCAGGTTTTAAAGCCCGTTGTAATGGCCTACCCATCGCTGACCTTTCCTGCAACCTGCCAACGGACCGCAGTGCCCGTAACATCACTCCCACCATCAAATTCAGAGCTGGATTTGAAGACCTTGAGGTCATCCTCACGAAATCTCCATTCGTGGTAATGAAGATCGCCGGTCCAGAAATGCAGGAGCCGGCTGCAAAATTCAACTTGAACTGCCTTCAAGACTTCCCTGCCTGTAAGAAGGCTAAAGCTACTGCCGACACGGCATTCGTCAAACCTGCTAGCCCTACTGCTGCTAAGGGGAAAGAAGTGAAGATTGTTGAGGATCCAACTGAGGGATTAACTGTCCCGCTACCTGTGTTTGAAATCGGATCAAGTTCTAGGACTGTACCGCTGACCCAAACTCAAACTAGGAACCATAACAGAAAAGTTGTGAGGGCCATCAAAGCCTAAGCATTTGAGAAGACACACGTTGAGGAGGAGCCTAATCAAGTTGAAGAAGTATTACCATAAATTTATCCACTCCTGCGAGGCAGTAGATTCCATCATGTGACAGAGACCAAGGGATATGAGAGTATCCAAGGGATCGTTGCCGCATTACCGTCACTTCACGGACACGGTGAGTTGGAAAAGAAGTTCACTCCTATCACTCGAGTTAGTGCAGTTTTCAGAAGGCTAGCTGCCAAAGAAGGATGTTCAGTTAATAAGTTACTTAAATGAGTGGGAGATGTAATTTCTCCTCGCATGAAGAAGGAAATTTTGAAGGATGTCAAGTCCGCCAAATAGTTCTGAAAAACAACTGGAGTGCCACCAACTCATATCCCCGTTTGGTTCCATTTAGGGAACAAAATTGAAATCACAGTAATTACTAGTGATTACATTGCCAGCAGGACCGCAGACTGCCGACTGGCTAGGTCGAGACTGGGTCCGAAGATCTTACCTGTTACTCATTATGAAGGTATTTCTACCATCGCAAAGGCAAAGAAGAGACGCTTACCTGACACTGTAGCTGGTCTACACAACGGGGAGCATACTTTCCCTCGACATACTGATGTTTCTACTAAGACGCTCCGTCCTGAGACATCATCGTCGAAAAAGAAAAAGGTATGGGTACCCAAGGTTGCCACACCGATACAGTCCAGTGAGCCCGTGGGACAAGAAATGAAACCAGTATATGAAATATCTGACATTGTCGTGATAATAGCCAATGAGATAGACGAACAAGTAGAGGATGTCCATCAGGGTCCTCCAGACTTTAAAGCAATCAAGGAATCAATAATAGGGGAAGAATTTAAGAAACTCGGGATCAAAATTTTCGAGTTAGCTATAGAACACGGAGTTTCCGTCGATAGCGAAAATGAAGATTTTGATTACAATGATTGTTTAGAGGAAGATTTCATGGATGTCCATGAGATTGAAACCACTATCACCACATCTGTGTGTGAGGCTCAAACCTCACACCAAAGTGAACGCCGTAGATGAGCTGCGTAGGGTTATCCTCCAAAGGGATGAGCAAGTTAGTCTACTGGAGAAAAGAATAGAAGAGATGACTGCAGCTATGACCTCTGGGGCAATCACAAACATCGCAATTGGCTTCTCCAGAGATTAATCAGCCAGGGATCATACACATTATAGATGAAAGAAGAGAGGCTTCTTCAGAAAAAAAGGATGAACAACTGAAGAAAGATTCTCCATCAAGTTCCATGCCAGAAAAAGAGTTCAAGCAGATGGTTGAACAAGTGTGGGATGCCTTAGCCAAATCTAAGGGCGATACATCAAATTTAAAGGGTAAACCTTACCTGGAGGAGTTCGATGTCGTGCCTTTCCCCAAGGGTGGCCCCAAACTTCAAAATATTCGACGAGACTGGAAATCCCTGACAGCATATAGCGCATTTGCGAGCGAACTGTGACAACACGAGAAATAATGAAGCTTTACTCTGCTAGCAGTTCGTCGACAGCTTGCCAGGAATTTCATTCGACTGGTACGTTGAATTGCCCAATGGGTCAGTTAAAACATTTTCTGAATTAGAATAGTTATTTGTGAAAAGATTTTTCGGGACAGAACACCATGTGTCTATTGGAGTGCTCATGATGGAAAAGCAAAAGTCTAACAAAACTTTGGTAGACTATATTTTGAGGTGGATGAACCTTAGCATGAAATGTGAACCTCAGCTACAGGAACATCAAGCGATTGAAATCCTACTGAAGAGCATTCATAGGCCAGTAGCTTTCATGCTTATGGGACCACCATCAAATCCTTCGAGAAGCTACTCAGTAAAGCCAGCAGTCTTCAAGAAGAAATAAAGCACATGGAGCCGCATGATGACAAAGTGTTCGAAAAGAAATCAGGAGTAGTGGCGACTGTCGACAAAGGAAAGAAGCCGATAAAAATATATGCATAAAAGCATCACCAGTCCTCTCAGAAACAGAATAATAAATCCAACCAGCGGCCGCCTCAAGAAGGAGCACCTCGAACAGGGGATAAAAGAATATCCCTATTAGAGCGAGAGAAAGTTGTTTATTCCTTCAAAGATGAATCTGTATCTAGAATATTCAGGAGTCTGATGAAGAAGCCAAAATTCAATCTACCAGATCCAAAGAAGTCCGAAGAGGTGGATAGGAAAAATGAGCCAAATTATTGTCCATACCACAGATTGCTTGGGCACACTATCAAAAAGTGCTTCGTCTTTAAAGACTGGCTCGAGAAGAACCTCAAAGAAGAGAGTATAACAATCCCAAAGGAGTATTTCAGACAACCTGAAAAAGGTTCCATAAATATGATTTCGGCCGAGCCAATCTCCCCAATCGATCTGTATACTGGAACAGATGGATAGAGTACAACTTGGGATGAACTCAAGAGGGTCCTTATTCACATACAGGATTCATCAAAACAAATTTTAACAAATACCGAAGAAGGATGGAATGAAGTTTGGAGTAGGTCATCAAAGAAGATACTGAACAAGATCCAGTATGCATCAAAACAAGCCTCTATTCAGAGTCCGCAACATACCAAGCCTCAGATGAAGATTTTGCCAGGAGATCCGTCATCTTCAAGAACCAAGAACAAGAAGAAGAAAAGCATCACTGCAAAGATTGATAGCACGGGGGGTAAGATAAGGCCTGCCTCTACTAGATTTGATGTCTCAGATTCGAGGAAGAAAATCCTCAAACTCCTGACTTTGTATGATTACCTTTTTATCCCTCCGGAGTCTTATGAATATAATGATTGTGATTTTAGCTACGTTTTAACTATTTCTGGTGATAATGTAACTGTTTATGACAGATCTAGCTTCAATCTCGATCCCCAAAATGATCCTCAAATCGTACTCGAGTCCGATGAACTCGTTGTTAAGTCCAAAGAAGACATCAATAATACCGCTTACAAGAGCACCGATAACGAGGAGCCAATTCTCGAGCATCTTGGTACACCGCTTGCCATGAACTTAGATCTTTCCAACAAAAAGGAGAAGACACCAAAAGATTCAACAATGATATCTTAAGAAGAAGAAATCACAGAAGTTAACTTAATGAGCGGAAAAGTGTTACCACCAAGAACAACTCCAACAGACAAAGGAAAATAGATGATGACTCAAGAAGAGATACCCCCACCTCCGCCAGTAGAAGAACCACATGATCAAGATAAAATTGGAGGATCATATAAAATAGACTACAACGTGCTAGCTCATATTAGGAAGTTGCCGACCCGATTAAGCATCTACGATGCTCCAATCCTGTCAAAGGAGATGAGAGAGTCTCTGGTTACAGCTTTGCTTGACCCAAAAATTTGTTTAACTCAGTTGGCTAGCACATCCACAGATGAAGTTTGCTCGTTGAAAGAACACTCAAAGGTAACTTTCACAGGTGAAGACTTGCTACTCGGCACCGCCGACCACAACCGTCCACTCTACATCTCTGTCAACATTGGTAGATTTGTCTTATTTAGAGTTTTAGTGGATCCTGGAGCATCTCTTAACTTGATAAGCCTATGGACATTGGCCTATTTGGATATTTAAACTCAAGAGCTTATAACCGATAAGATGATGTTACAAGGATTCAACCAAAAGGGAGAAAGAGCCCTAAGATCAATTACATTACTTATGAAGGTTGGATAGCTCGTGACAACCGCTAAATTTCATATCATCGACACCGAGACCTCTTTTAATGCTCTACTTGGTCGACCATGGATTCATGAGCATAATATGGTTCCGTAGTCTCTACACCAGTGCATCAAATACTGTAAAGATGGTCAAGAGAATTTCATCAAGGGAGATCTAGAACCATTTTCAGTGCATGAAGTTGGTATCCATGAAGATGCTGCCTACTACGCGCCTCCAAAGATGATTATCTTTTCATATGAGATTCTGACAAACAAAAATGAAGATTCAGAAGAATCACAAAGAGGAGGCCATTCAACTCCGCATCAGCAATCTTCCACCACTCCTTTACAAAGAGTTGGTGAAAGGCCTTTTAATTCGCGCACCCGAGGTCGAGGTCGGGGACGTGGGCGAGGAAGGATCAACTTAATCATTAAACGGACTAGGCCCACCATCAACACTGGTGATGAAGACAGTTCTAAAGATGAGATAATGATGACAAGATGGAAAAGACCTCAGTACGAGATATCCCTAAAAGATACAGAAAAGAATGAATATGAAACAATGTATGATTGGATAAACCACTATGTGAATGCTATGATCCTCACTCTGATTCTCCCTCAAAAGGTCAAGAGTTTTGAGGTCAAGGAAGTTTCTAGTGTTGGTTCCAAGCCGATCAAATTTTACCATGCTTCTACCTATACTGAGCTTGAAGAAAATGTAAATCTGGATGTTGATTCTAATGAATTAATGGAACTGCCTTTTGGTTACTTCTCGCCTTGTGTTCAAATGTTAATTCAATAGGGACACTTACCAAAAAAATGTCAAAAGATAAATTTCAACTTTTTGAAAAATTATGGAATGGTAAAAATCGAGCTCCAAATTTAAGGTCTCAGATTTGGTACAGTGGGATCAGTCGATGATTCTGAATTTTGCATGGTTATTACTGGTGAATAAGAAAAGGATTGCCTCGATATAGAGGATGACTCTATTGGTCAGCTAATAGAAGATGCTCCCCCAGAATTTGAGGAAGAAATTACATCTACCGTTTATGAAGTGAAAGAGATTAACCTTAGGACTGAAAAACGACCCCAACCTACCTTTATAAGTTTTCTACTTAATGACGAAGAATCTGCAGAATTGATCAAACTATTAATAGAATTTAAAGATTGTTTCACATGGAGCTACGACGAAATGCCAGTACTATCAGCAGAGATGCGGTCCATAAACTTAGGGTGGACAAGAATATAACCCCAGTAAAATAAGCTCCCAGGAGAATGTGCCTCGAAATAAAACAACAAGTCATCGCCAAGGTAAAGAAATTAATAAACACCAATTTTGTTAAAGAGGAACAATACCCCACGTGGTTAGCCAACATCGTACCTGTTGAGAAGAAAAATGGACTGATCCTCGTTTGTGTCGATTTCAGAGATTTGAACAAGGCATGTTCAAAAGAAAAGTTTCCACTACCTATACCGGAGATGATGGTGGATATTGCTTCAACACATGAAATTTTCTCCTTCATGGACGGATCGTCGTGATGTAACCAAATCAAGATGGCTCTTGAGGATGCAAAACTTACAGCCTTCAGAACATCAATTGGAATTTTCTGCTACAGAGTGATATCGTTCGGCCTAAAGAACTCCAGAACAACATATCGAAGATTTTTTATGACCTCATCCATAATCAAGTGGAATGTCATGTGGATGATTTGGTCATCAAAAGTAAACAAAATATAAACCATTTGTACGATTTGAGGATCATGTTTAAACGGTTACGATGATATGACCTCAAAATCAATCCCTTAAAGTTGGCCTTTGGCGTTACCTCCGGGAAATTTCTAGGATTCATTGTCCATCATCGGGGAATTGAGATCGACCCGGATAAAATTAAAGATATCTTAGAAATGCCTCCTCCTAAAACTTTGAAACAACTACGTTTCTTCCAGGAGAAGTTGGCATATCTGAGACGCATTATTTCTAATCTCTCAGGTAGGTGTCAGCCTTTCTCTCCATTAATTAAAGCGGACACCAAATTTATTTGGGAAGAGAAATGCCAGCGGGCCTTTGAGGATGTTAAAAAATACTTAATGACACCACTTGTCTTGGCAGCCCCTATCTCAGGGAAACCTCTGATACTTTATATCACGGCCTTAGATGACTCTCTCGGAGCCCTCTTAGCCCAAGTGAATGATGAGGGTAAAGAAAATGCACTCTACTACTTGAGTCATCGTCTAATACCGACGGAGATAAGGTATCCACCTATTGAAAAGCTTTATGTAACATTAATTTTTACCGCCCAAAAGCTTAGACATTACATGCTTTCTCATAAGATCACCCTAATCTCAAAAGTTAATCCATTACAATATTTGATGACCAGACCAACACTCTTTGGACGTTTAGCAAGGTAGTCGATGATTTTATTGCAATTTGATATAACTTTCTTGCTTCTCTGTGCTATCAAAGGACAGATACTTGCAGACTTTCTCGCTGCACACCCACTGCCAGCTGGGTCCTCTCTCAACGATGAGTTACCAGATGAGCAGATATTACAAATGGAATTCTCTAGTGCGCATAGTTGTGAGATGTACTTCGATGGCGCTTCGTCAGCCAGAAAAGACAAAGGATCAGGCACAGTTATACCAGGCAAAGCAGGGATCAGTTTGATCTTTATCACACCAGAAAAAGGTATGTTGAGGTTCTCATACCACCTGACAGAGCCGTACACCAACAATGAAGCAGAATATGAAGATTTAATCACCGGATTAGAAATAGAAATCTCAATGAATATAACAAGCATTGCCATCTATGGAGACTCTCAACTCGTCATCAAACAAGTCGCTGGAAAATATAGAATTTTAAAACAAAGATTAGCAGAATACCATCACTACACGATGAAGCTCCTGAAGTAGATCCCCGACGTGACTTTCTACTGGATTTCTAGGTGAGATAATACCCATGCCGACGCTTCAGCAAAACTTGCTAAGGAAATGGAGTGTCTCCCGAAGGATTCCATTAATGTTACAGTGCAAGGAAGACGGGTCTTGTCTCGGATCAACTTCAAAACCCTACACAATCTTGGAAAAGAAGAAACAATAAATATAGTTGCAAACATCAATGAAGATTGGCGCAAGCCATTATTAAGATATTTGCATATTGGAAAGCTGCTAGCGGACAAGTCTGAGGCTAACCACATCACAAGAATTGGAAATGTTCTCTACAGAAGATCATTAGACCAGATGTGGCTGTTGACCTCACTTTTGGTTGAGGTCTAGAAATTTCTTTAGTATCCTAGGTCTAGCCATAGGACTTTCCTACTCACTAGTCTTAGAAAACTAGAAAAGGTACCCCCACTATTAGAAATTCAAAACTCTTCTCTTTACTACTCTTGAAGTTCCATATATTGGTCCTAACCTCTAGCACTTAGTAGGTAAGATCATTATGAGGGAACTCAAGGAGAGTTCCTATAGGGCTACTTGACCTTAGGATTGACCTTGGATATTGGTTTGGAACTAAGGTACACGATATCCTCACAATATCCTGACTAAAACCAATACATAAGATCTCAAAATGAGGGTTTTATTGATCCATGATTCATTTAGAATTGATATCTATCCAATTCTATTTGAAATACTAATCTTGGGTCTTTTGCCCCAGACACCCCAAAATTACCTAACAGCCCTTAAGACCTTCCTTTAACCCAAAATCCAAAAATCCCATAAAATTCCCATAAAATCCTAATAAATCCCAAATATTCTCAATTTAATTTCTTTCAACTACCACATGGCCCAATTTGGTCAATTTGGCCATCTTTAACCAAAATACCCCCCAAAATTGCCAAAATTACAAAAATACCCTTGGTATCCCAAAGTTTCCCAAAACCTCCAAAATCACTCCAAATGTTCCCAAAACTCATTTGGACACATCAATTGGATTCAATTTGACCAATTTGACCATTTTGACCCAAACCCCCAAAATTGCATTTAAAAGCCCAATTTCCCCAAGTTTACTTCAAATGTCCATCAATTTGGATCCAATCTCCCCCAATTTCAATCCTAAACTCAAATTCACTTTACATGTGACCAATTTAAACCACCAAGGCTCAATTGATCCATAATTGAAGCTCAATTTTGATTTGGGTCAAAACCCCCAATTTTGACCTTATGACTTAATCTCACCCAATTGAACCCATAGCCTAGTCAATTGGCCTCAATTAATATTGCAAAATCTTTACAACATTCTTACATATCAACATCAACCATCAATAAGCCTTGATGAAGCCTCAAACCCATTTGATTTTGGCCTAAATCCAAAAAAACCCCAAATTAGCCCCAATATTGGCTAACACCCCAAAGTTCAACATTTGAATGCCTTAGGACCTCAAATTGGCATCCAATTTTTGTTGAAAATCCTTTATAAGTTAATTTGTGACCAAATAAAACAATCAATTTGAGCTTAGTCCAAAGCTAGCTCAAGTTTGACCCATTCCCCATATGCCTAATTTGGGTCTAAATCCAAATTTCATCAAAATCCACTAAATTCACTACCATCCATTTGGGTCTAAAATCGAATTGATTATGATGTTTGACCACCAAATCTAGCCTTAGACCCAAAGCTAGCCTAATTTGGGTCTAAAATCGAAACCCATCAAAATCCATCCAAATTGACCACCAAATCAACTTCAAAACAATTTTCATCCTTCATTATTAATTATGATGTTTTACAACAAACACAACAATCAATTTCGACTTAGCTCATGGTTAGCCCAAGTTTGACCCAAACTTAGCCCAACATGCTTAAAATGGGTCCAAAACCAAAAATCCACCAAATTGATTAACCAATTGACCTCAAAATGACTTTCACCCTTCATGAAAGTTGTTCCTCATGGTCTCCTACACCAAATTCAGTATTTAATTGGGCTAATTGGCATGCCTAACCTAGTCCAAACACAAGATTTGGTCATGTGCACCTCTTTGAACTTATGGCCAAACCCAAATCAATTAAGCTTGGTATGGTCAAATGAGCCTTGCCATGACTCACCTTAGACTCTAGGGTTGAGTTTAAAGCCAGCCATACACCCATGGTTAAGCTTACCTTAGACCTTAGGGTTGAGTTTAAAGCCAGCCATCAACCCATGGTTAGGCTTGATATTTTCCATGGGTGAAATTTTAAGAAAATTTTTTTAAAGAGATAAAGAGAGGGTTAAATCAATGTACTTGCCATTCCACATGTCCATACCCTATGGTGCCATTTTTAATGAGCATCATAATCTTTAACCGTGGTCCAAGCCTTGGTTAGCCACCTTAACCCAAGCTAAAGCCCAAAACCGTGAGCCCCCACATGGTTAAAACCCAAACTCATGCCAAGAGGCCACCTCAGCCCAAATTGAGCTGAGAGCTCCTCTGCTTGACACCTAAGCAGTAAGGCTAACCCCTCAATTGGCCAGCCAAGCCTCCCCATAGCCATTTTCTATAAAATCTACCCCTCACGGTCATGGAGAGTGTGGTAAAAAAAATTTCACCAAGGCCTTTCAAACCTCTCTGAAAACTTCTCTAAGAGCCCCTCAGTACATTTCAATCCATTTTCCCCTCTCAATTCCACCACAGAAAGCCAATTTTGAGCTAAATTCCTTGCCCGAAATCAGGACAAAATCCAATCTCAACCTACACAACACCAAACCCCAAATTAATTTGCTCTACACCTTCGCAAGAGTGAAAGAAGCCAAAGCCCCATCAAATCCCCTATCCACAGAGCCTCTACCATAGCTCTAGACCAACACCCAAAATTGGCTGTGGTCGAAATCATACATAGGCCTTACACCAGAGCCAGAGGCTTCATCCCTAGGCTCTTTCGAGTATAAAAAAGGTGTGAAGAATCTCTGATTGAGGCTACACCTCTCAGAGCAAAGGTATAACTCACTTACTTCTCCGAGCCTTCGCGAGCTTTAAGTTTACAATGGCTTGATTTCATAGCATCTTAACCGTATGGATATGTTCGTCTCACTTAGACAAGTCCATAGGATCAAACCCGAAACGATTTGGTTGAGTCTAGGCCGAGATCTTAAGGTTTTAGTGTGGACGGTCACGGGATCACTCCTTTGGGGACGATGAACGGATGTCGTTCATTCTCGCGTGTATTGGATGGACGGCGGAGATTCGGATGCTCATCTGAGACGATACAACGCGACGCGTGGCAGCTGACTTAGAAGGCGGCGTCAAGTGGGAGCGCGCCGCGTGGCTTTTCGACGGATCTGAGGATCCAGGCAGCCCGCAATTTGAATAAGTAAATAGGGTATTTATAAAATTTAGAAAATAGCTATTAAACTTCAAAAATCCATATCTTTGTGTAGAAAATTCATAAAAATAAAATAAAAATACCCTCTTGCTCAGTGAACAGAGGAGATTCATGTGGAATTATTTTCACATTAATTTGATGCATAAATTATTTTTAAAAAATAAATTAGGGTTAGGGGTTTTTCAATTCTCCATTCATATTGAGATATTACCTTAACTCCAATTTTTTATATGTTATAGCTTCTGTCTAGATAAACAATTTAAATATTTTTACATAGACATAGGAGATCTCTAGACAGAGATCTTAATTTTCTAACTTTTTATGCATTTTCTATTCAAATAATTATAGAAAATTTCTTGTAGCTTAGAAAATTCTACAAATAATTATATGAGTTCCCTCTAGCCAAAGTAGTCCTAGGAAATAATTTTATAATTTTTAAAAATCAAAACACCATTAATTTAAGCAAACCCTAATTTTTTTAAAATATTTAATTTGGAGAATATAAAGATCAAAATAATTTGATTTTTGTTTTCCACTGTGATTTATAAGTCATAGAATTCATCATAAAAATTTTAAAAGATTTTGAGATTGTTTTATATTTTTAATTGATTTTTAAAGATCATAATTAAAGTTGATACTTAAATAATTTTTAAAAATCAAAATATAACTCAAAAAATTATCAAACTTAATTTTTTGAGTTCTCTGATATTAGGGAGATTTAATAAAAAATAAGAACATATTTAAAATAAAAACTTAATATTTAAGTTATTTTTAATTATTTTTTAATTAAAAATAATAAAAAAATCATAAAATGTTAAAACTCATGGAAATATTTCAAATTACTTCCTAAACACTTAAGAATCATTGAAATATTTTTCCAAGGTTTAAAAATAAAGTTATTTATTTTTAAACCTTAAAAAGATTTTTAAGGCTTAAAAATAGAATTTTCACAAAAATAATTCTAAAAAATCAAATAAAAATTAGAAAAATATAAAATAAATTTCTCTAAGTTTTCTGACCTTAGACAGATTTTTCAAAAATATAAAATATATTTTCTAACATATAAAATATTTTATTTTTATTAAAGCCCCTAAAACTTCAATTAATTCTAATAAATCACAAAAACTTCAAAAAATTATGAAATTTTGGGTAAAGGATTTTCTGGTCTAGGGCTAGCTCACATAAAAATTTCAAGAGATTAGGAATTTGTCCTGATCATCTTTTAGAATTTTCTTTGGAGATGCATATTTATGCATAAAAATAATTATATGAATTAAATTAAATTGTAATGTCTTAATTGACCTATCAGTAAGGTTACATAAAAATTTCATTTCTTTAAAAATGCATATTTTTGCATAAAAATAATTATATGAATTAAATTAAATTGTGAAACTTTAAAAGATGCATATTTATGCATACAATTATATGAATTAAATTAGAATGTGAAAATTCACATTTCTCCTCTGATGTCTTAATTGACCTATTAGTAGGGTTACATAAAAATTTCAAAGTCATTATTTATCAGTAGGGTTACATAAAAATTTCAAGGTCATTTGATTTAAATTTGACCTCTGATGCTTAATTGACCTATTAGTAGGGTTACATAAAAAAATTCAAAGTCATTTGGCTTAAATTTGACACTCATAAAAAAATAATTATGTGAATTAAATTAAATTGTGAAAATTCACATTATCTCCTCTGATGTCTTTATAGCTATCAATAGGGTTATATAAAAATTTCAAAGTCATTTGACTTAAATTTGATAAATTATGAATTATATGAATTAAATTAAATTGTGAAAATTCACATTATCTCCTCTGATGTAGTAAGGTTACATAAAAATCTCAAAGTTATTTGACTTAAATTTGACAAATTATGAAAGTTTGGACCCATAAGGGTAAAATTGTAATTTTGAATATTTTTGCCTCAATAAACATTTAGGCTTAATTAAAATGTGAAATAGGTAATTTCTGATATTAATTAACTCATTTGATGATTTACAATAAAAAATGGGCTTAATTGGTGAAACCTATTTCATAAGATAATTCCCATAATTTTCAAAACTTTTGAAATTTCATGACTTTTGAATTTGGGAGTATAATTTTGGAAATCAATGACTTCACACCATTGTTTGATAATTAAAATGATCTTGATAATGATCACTTAAAGTTTTTAAATCTTTTAAAAATTACACTTAATACATTCACCTAGGTCTTAAGGACTTAGTGGTGAACTTAAGTTGAAATCTAATTGTTAAAAGAGGATTAGAAAAATCAACATAATCAAACTCTTTTAAAACACCACAAGTCCAATTAGGACTAAAATTTGGCTAAGTGTTCTTAATAACACTAATTTGTC
>JXCR01148280.1:10148-23858 GCA_002079205.1 Phalaenopsis hybrid cultivar
AATATAAGTAAAATAGTGTGTACCGTTAGGTTTTTTATCATTTATATGTTAATCAGAAATTTTGAAAACATAATTTTGAATATATGCGGTGGAATCACCTTTTCATGCATATTTTATAACACCGGTGTTATAAATATAAATTTTAAAGCTTATATCATACATAAGAGAATGAATATGATTTTGGGCTAAAATTTTATCTAAACTCATTATGAAGAGTGAGAAATAAATAATATATATATAAATGGTCTTCGGCTATTATACGAGCCACAATCATTCCCGATGCGCCTAATAATTCGAGTATCACACCCTCTACCAAGGGAATCGAATCCCAGATCATAGTGAACTTATAACTGACAAACAGATGCCCGACCAACTAATCTGAGCATATGTATATATAATNTAAGCCACAATCATTCCCGATGCGCCTAACAATTCGAGTACCACACCCTCTATCAGGGGAATCGAACCCCAGATCATAGTGAACTTATAACTGACAAACAGATGCCCGACCAACTAATCTGAGCATATGTATATATAATTGTCGATTAAATTCTCAATAACACCCACATTTAAACTAATAAAAGTTGAAAGAAATTTAATTTTGCAGAAATGGCAACCCATCTGCCTATAAATTTTTTTAATAAAATGTTGGCTAAGATATTGACTGCGTCATTATTCTAATTATAATTATAGACAAGATTTGTCCGTAATTTTGTTTCCAAGTATTAGCCGTATGAATACTTTACCATAGCTATCCCACAGTTTTCCATTGGTCCAATATACGCTTTAATATTTTTAGATATTGGTAATGAATCAGTTCGAAATGCTTTTAGATATTAATACTCGACTAATTTTCACATTAAAAAAAAATGATATATGTGATATTAATGTGCATATCATAAACCTGTAATAAATAGCCAGACTGGACTGTAGCTTTCACAGTAGAAGCCAAAATGAAAAATAAGCAAGTAACGTTCATCTACTCGACGACAACAAATATGAGGGACGGAGCAGAGGCCTTTGCCCCCAACCACAAGGAATTAGCCTCTGTCCTTTCTCATACAACCATTTCAACTTTTTATTTATTTATTTATTTATAAGTTTATTAAGCATTATCAAATATTCATTGATATATATTAAAAATAATTTCATGAAATTGAATTGCGTTTTGTTTTTAAATTAGTTGTTTCNGCCATTTCAACTTTTTTTATTTATTTATTAATAAGTTTATTAAGCATTATCGAATATTCATTGATATATATTAAAAATAATTTCATGAAATTGAATTGCGTTTTGTTTTTAAATTAGTTGTTTCTGGGCTTGGTGATCGCAGAAGGCAGAAAGCATTTGGTCGAGTCAGGCGAGAAGAAGAGTTTGCAAGTTAAGACAATGTCACATTTTATTATTTTATTTTATTTTATTGGTGCTGAGCTGCTTTCACGTTTTTTCTGAAAGCCTCCACATGGCTATGCTGCCAAGATTGCAGGGAACTTTCTCATGCCTTTCAAGCATTAATTTCCAGATTTATCACAGTCTATATGAAGATTTTATAGACATAGATTATCATTGATGTCACCCTATTCAACTATATGCATATCTAATCTAATCATCCATTCGGAACTCCAAAGCTCAATCATTCATGATCAATATCCATACCATCCAACACTTCAAAGTTAATAAATAAATAGATTAATTAAAAAGATGTGTAGAATCTGAACAAGATGTAGATTCATGTAATATTCGTTGGTATATACAGCTTAAATTGCTATCTTCATAGATATACATTTAAATTAACTTCCCGACAAAGATGGACACAAGTTGGATCAATTATTTCAACGTGCAGGCTTGATTCAGTCACTTCAACAAGTGGATTCAATTTAGCCATTTCTGCAAACAAACTTTGATCAACTTGATTTAACGACTTTGACAAGGGACCTCAATTCATCCAGACAAAAATTAATTAGAANTATACGTTTAAATTAACTTCCCGACGAAGATGGACACAAGTTGGATCAATTATTTCAGCGTGCAGGCTTGATTCAGTCACTTCAACAAGTGGATTCAATTTAGCCATTTCGGCAATCAAACTTTGATCAACTTGATTTAACGACTTTGACAAGGGACCTCAATTCATCCAGACAAAAATTAATTAGAAGTTTTTATTAACCGATATTTGGGCATACATGATGAGACAAAAATAATACCTGAAAGTAGAGGAGATTCAATCATGGAGCAAACACAATCAAAGATCTGATTCAATCATCTTTTATACAAGCACAATACGTTCACACCACATTCATGGAAAAATACAATCAATTAAGTTCATCTTTCAAATTCGGAAAGGAGGTTGGCACTTCATCTTTGACTTGCAANGGATGAGACAAAAATAATACCTGAAAGTAAAGGAGATTCAATCATGGAGCAAACACAATCGAAGCTCTGATTCAATCATCTTTTATACAAGCACAATACGTTCACACCACATTCATTGAAAAATACAATCAATTAAGTTCATCTTTCAAATTCGGAAAGGAGGTTGGCACTTCATCTTTGACTTGCAACCACTCGGAGGCAGAACCAACCTCTTTCTTGAGGAGGAGGCAAACTGCTTATTAGACCCAATATGAGATGGGCTAAGGCAACGAAAGGCAGAATGATTTTTCAGAAGAGACAAAACTGATATTTCAATTGCCCTTCAACCACTTGTGTGATATTGATTTGGGAATAACACTCGAGTTTATTGATAATAAACTTTCCAAAATACCCTAAATTACATCTGAATACTTTCCTAAAATAAAATTTTAAAAAATCTCCCAGTGAAGTCCAACAAGCATAACCTCTTCCTCTATAGACATATTTAATAATTATATTTTAATCTTTCAATTTTTGCTAAATGAAATTTTTAAGTGATGATTATTAGACAATACATACATAAAGGCACATTCTTTAAACCAAGTTTATTTCTTAAAATAAAAGCAAAATCTTAATAGCAATGATAATTAGAAGAAGATGGAAATGAAGGTCATAGTTAGAGTTCGATATAAAGGTGAAAAATAGAAAAGAATAATTAAATACTATTTTAAAGTGCAAATGAAATCAGGGCTTGAATTATGATATTATTATTATTATTATTGGATTTGCTTGTGGTGGAGAGGGTTAAAAATGGAGAAAAATAGTAAATAAATAAATATAAATGAGACATATGGGAGTGCAAAAAACACGCTTTAAGCCAACATGACCATGGAAGCATTACATCTTTCATGAATAATGTCAATCATGGAAGATAATATTATCTACCGCTTCGAAGTTTGAAGATAAATTAGATAAAAGAAACAAGTATAATACTCTTTATTATACAATTCCTCAAAAATAAATCACATAACTAAATCATGGAGAACACCAAGCCTTCATGCACTCGGCCTATCGAAGAAAGGAGAGGAGATTTAATTCAAAGCTCATTTTCACCATATTTATACATGCATGGGACAATCACAACCAATTATTAACATTAATAAAATTATATCAATTAAATTTAAATTTGAAAAGATGAAAGGAAGGAGGGGCTAGTCACTTCATCTTGAATTGGAAAACACCATAAAAACAATGAAATGGAGGCATCTCTTGGCTTTCATGCCAACTCTTACCTTAGATTTACATCATTACATGCAAATGCTAGTTACATGTTTATGATGGTAATTCTCATTCACAACAGTAATGTCGTGAAGTTGCTAACATAAATAAACTAATTTACATTTTCCCTTTGAAGCTCGCCTTTTTTTATTGTTTTGCTTTTTGAACTATATATTTTCCTTTAGAGTGCATTCCTTAATGTGCCACATCAATAGGTTCCTTGCTAACAACTTTCTAGTCGCTCAATATCCAACTGCAAGAGCGCCCATCCATTTACCAACACACTCCTCAACTATGCATGCTTAACTAATTTAGCATATTTTTTTCATTTTTAGTTTTTCTCCCATTTCTCTATTTCTAATTAGATTATTTTATACTAGGGAGCTATTATATCTTATTATTTGCTATTTCTTTGAAACGTTTGCTAATGTTATTGTGTTTAGAGACTTTGTTCTCGATTTTATGCTCTGTGTGTTGTATACTCTTACTTTTGCAAGTGAAGTATCTGTATCTTGCTTAAAAAAAGATGATGAATCCTCCTTATGGCCCATACCTCATAGTTTTGCCATTCAACCATTGTTTTTAATCCAAACAACCACCGAAATCATTGCTAACTGCTTTCCAACAGCTGGTTTCAGCCGCTGAGAACATCATACCCCATCCAAACATCTTCGACATCCCATATTTTCATTCACTTCTCATTCTAAAACTGAATTCTAGCAGAACTTGCTTCCTAAACATCTTCAAAGAGCACTAGAATGATGTCAAACAAACTTTTAGTTGTTTGGTGAGATGTGAAGAAAATGCAGAAACTCATTCGACCACACCACACCAAGACATCTACTATGAATAAAATGAGGAGAATCATACAAATTACACTACTCAAGCCTCTCCACACTTTGAAACACTTCAGAATGTTTTTTCTTTACTTTGTACAAAAGAAAACTCGAAATACGATACACATCTTGTTGATAAAGATGACAGAATAAGCAAGATCTGCTCAAAATCGGTTATAGGCACTGGGGCGCCCAATATGGCATTGTGCTGATCCTCTATTTGAAAAACTTCAGAATGGGTAAAACATCATGTTATCAACATGTACAAGACATTTTTGATAAGAGTTATCATGGATGCATGCCTCATTAATGTAGATGGTTGCACTGTTTGTAGAGACATCATAGATGTAACTAGAAGCAAAAACAACAATGATGACTTTATTAGCTAATAATTCAAGAGATCTAAGAAGATGTTGACAATTACATTGCCGGTGATAAGACTTCACCATTTGATTCAAAGATTTGGCCAATCGTTGAAGGTGACCATAAGGATGAGTCAAGACTGATTTGTTGATGGCTAGCCTGGTAAGTGGTAAGGACCAAAGTTGATGGGCTAAGTATGATAACACCATTTGGGTTGAAGATCACACTGCTAGGACAAGTGGGGAAAATGAATAATGGACAACAAAATTGATGGCAAAACCATGGGTTGGACAACATGCAAGAGAAACAAAATATACTCATTTAATATATACCTTCTTACAAAATGGCCATAATAGATTGAATAAAATAAATATTAATAATTAATATTGATATTTATTTGAGTTTATATTTAACTTCCCAAACCAAATCCTTTCTTATGTATGTAATGCCAAACCGTCTTCCAGATATCACCAACCATCAACACATGGTCTTCAGACAGTACCACTTAGCCATGACTAAAGTTGAAACAGTTTTATATAACTAAAACTAAATCAATTTGATGAGAACATTAAATTCCTTATCTTCAGCATATTAACACAGATCAACGGAGCATAAACTAACAAAGTATGCGCAAGAAAAACATGCCAATTGGTATAATATATATCAAAATAAACAAATTATAAAACTAAATCTAAATCCCATCAAGGAGAGTTTTTTTAGCAAATGTTCTATAAAAACAATTATAAAACTAAATCTAACTGGGATGACAATGAAGGGATTGGGCTGTTGAAGCCGAAGAAGAAGCAAAATAGGAAGAAGTAGGAACAAGTCCCGATTAGAGCTAACTGGGACGACGTGAAGGAGATTGTGAGTCGCGACGATGGCTTATGAGGCACAACTGTAAAAAAGGGCAGAGAAAGTTTGAAGGGCTCGGTCATTAATGTGTAGATAAGTTTGCAAGTATTTCTTGATGTTTTATACATTTTTATGGATCAAACTGCACTTTAAAGAAAATTATTTTTGTGATTATCTTGCAGGTACAACAAAAAATTGAAGTGGAGAATTATCTTGAGCGGTTGCTTCCTCTTAGGGTTAAAACCTTCAAGGAAGAGTTTTTCTTTAATTTGTGAGTGGTGAGAGTTTCGTATGAGAAAGAAAGTTGCTGACTTTGTTGGAGAAATAATTTCTTGTAAGATTTTCATCTTTATGTTGCTTGCAATGGAATTTCATGTTGTGTTTTTTGCTATTTTTTTTCCGTAATGAGTAACTAAGCTTTTATTCGTGTCTCTGTGATGTAGGGAGTAGTGGATTTATTATTGGTTTTTCGTAATGTTTTTCTGTTAATTATTTTCTTGAGTTTTTCATGGTCGATGTTGTTGGTTAACCTCCGATCTACATTTACTCCTAGTATGGCCAACTAGGAAGTTAAAACGTTTTGTTAAACTACGATATCTAACCGTTGTGTAGTGGAAATGAATGGTTAACCATAAAATTCCAAGAGGATGGACATATTTTAATGAAATTATGTAATTATTGTTTCCGTTCATTTTTCTCTTTTTTTATTTTAAAGGGAGTCGCCAGCTTGTCGATCGTCGTATACTTCTCTCATTCAAATAAATCTCCCTCCTGAACTATATAAATGATTCGAAAAGGAGATGAACTAAATAAGAAGGGACATACAACAAAGAGACAAATAAGAAAAAAAGTAAAACGTGGAGAGTCTACATGCCATAAACCTCGCATGGATATGTTAAGAATGTCTGCCCAAACAAGATCGGGTGGAGGCACCTTAAACCAATATCCGCGGTAGAAGTATCTACATAGACTACCCATAACCAGAGAGTCAGGTGTATGTACATATTCTGGGGTCAAGAGCACTCTCAGAGGAACATGTTCCTACTGGTTAATTACATCTTGGGGGATACCCAAGATGCTCTCGATAAAAGAAGTTTTGCTTCATATTATCATAAACGTGGGATATAGCCAACCAAAGGAAGGTTATTCCGTGTGGGAACAGTCCCAATGCTTCAAAGCTCATGCTAAGCCATCGCGCAAAAAGTGAGTCTCTCACATCCCGAAATGGGTAGCGGTTTATCGGCACATGGGGCCTATGAAATAACCTAAATCATCTTTACGGGGATATCCTAATACTTCAAAGCACATCCGGGCCAAAGGGTAGAGAACAAATTGTCGTATCCCAAATAGGCGGTAACTCATTGGCATCGGGCCGTCAAGGTGATATCAATGAGGTCAAGATGTGATAGGGATCAAAGGGGCTAAAAAAAAAGAAAGGTAGAGTGATCCTAAAAGATAGAGGTAACTAGGTCGGGGCACCACGAACCCGTCATACACAGCTACTAGGACCCTAAGTCTACCTAGTCCTGAAGGTAGTCGACCCAACACGTCGTGAAATCCCCGGTTAGCAATCTGTGAATTGCATCAACCACGGGAACCTCGGTAGCCCTAAGGTCAAAAGAAGGAAACTCTATTCTATGAATACAAGTTGGACCTTCAAGAGGTGGGACTTATACCTGCCGAAATAGCAAAGATGCCTTAAGAAAGAAAGAGAAGTGGATGCTCAACTATAAAGCTGGAAAACACTCCAAACAAAAGGACTTATACCCCGTCTGGGTCGGGGAGCCTCCTAACATCCTAGGCGCACTAGACAACCACCTATATGAAGGCATGCTGGGCCAGTCAGGTTGGAAAAGTACGGGGATTCTTCCTCGGTACATGCAAATATGAATGCAGTTATCTAGAGCAGTCCTAAGTATTGTGGAGGCCCTATTAATATATGCAAGAAAGTAAATGTTGCAATTTTTAAATCCTGAATATTTTAATCCTAAATTTTAATTATCTTGAATATTTTATTTAGGATTTTATAGAAGTTTTCAAATTTAAATTCTAAAGAGCCTATGTTATATTGTGAAATCCCAGATAAAACACAGAAATAAACGAAGAAAAAACATGCAAGTGCAGATATGCAACATGATGCAACAGATAAAACAAGCCAAGTTAAAATAATAAACAGGCTGGTGCCACTGGGTCGACAACATATCCCAGAAAGGAGAAAAAGGCGGTCGGGCTCCGCATATACATGCCCGGTCCTAATTCTATACATCAATATAAAATACAGAATTAAGATACGGGGCACGAGCATCTGCTTCTGGTCCCCTTCACGTGGTTCCTGTGCTAATGTCTCGGAACCCGTGCCTGTATATTATTTATGTTATAAGACTCTCCTAGACTCTAAAAAGTACATATAGAAAATAAAAAGACTCAATCCTGCATGAAAACAAGTGTCAGCGGGAAAACTCATATGCACATAACGTATCATGAGCCATGCCTTAAAGGTGGGGGAGCTAATAGCACCTGCAAGCAAAAGGGTCAGAGATCATTACTTGCTCCCCCCATAGCGATACCTGTGTGTATAAAAATAGGTATGGCTCCCCGCAGAAGAACGCCCTAATACACTACCACACATATGCAACATGCAATCACATCACAAGCATAATGCAAAAGAAAGATACCTGGCTATGACAACCAATCCAACAGAGAACAATAGCCAAGTATCAAAAAAACTATCTAGCACCTTAAGTCTTAGTCTAGCATACCATCTAACGAAATGTGTGTTAACCTAGTATCTAAGTGAGGGATAATTCTAAGTAAAGTATGATTTTGACGGGGTCTTCATACCGACCCCATTCTAAAGATCTGAAGGATCTAAAGGGTGTCACGAATAGCGGTGACACAAATTAGATCTATTAGATCTATAGCATAGTTATCCTCGTGTCAATCTCGATGACTTAACTCGCATTGCTCACTGGGATCAACCCAACAAGCAATGCTCGCTAAGGCATCTCGACCAACACGGGGTCACTCTCTTAACGAACTTGGCTCGCTATCCATGCAAACATGCAAATGCAATCAAATTAAAACATATAAATAGTGATAAAGAGTATGTCATAAAGGCAGTGACTCGAAGGAATAGACATGCCGTAGTGGCATGGGCCTAAGAAGAGGGTATACCGGTAACGTAGTGACCCAAGGATGGGCATGTCGTGGCGGCAGTGACTCGAAAAGAGGGTATACCGGTAAGGCAGTGACCCGGAGATGAGCATGCTGTGACTGCAGGGGCCCGAAAAGAGGGTATACCAGTGAGACAGTGACCCGAAGGAATCCAACTAAAGTAGATGATATCAATCATGCAGAAAAACATATATATGCACATACACAACATGTAAAAGAGCAAATGTTCGGTTGATCAGGATGGAAAATCCGATCAAACTAAAGTGTTGTGCCAACCGGGCCTGGGTAGCCTGTTGAAACACAAGTGATGTGACCGGTTCGGGATAAATGACTTAGCCACAAGTGGTGTTGATTAGTCTGGGGCGACCGATCGAGGCACAAGTGGTGCAAGTGTAAGTGCAAGTGCAAGTGAAAGATACAAGGTGCAGTGCAAGTGCAACGTGTAAATACAAGGTGCAAGGTGCAAGTGTAAATGCAAGGTGCAGAGTGCAAGTGTAAGTGCGATATATGACACACAATATGTAAAAATGCAAGACACTTATGCAAATAATGAGGTGTAGATGACCACATATGATAGTGAGTTACGCTCGCACTAACGAACTCACCTAGAAAACCTAAGGTTTAGACCCTTGGATATGTGACATCGCCGCCTCCAGCTTTGGTGTGGGAATGTGAGGAGTTTTCTCCCCAGATATTTTAAGGGAAAACTCTCCACGACGTCGCAAAATGTGCTAGCTACAAAGCTTTTCTCCTTCAGACTTTGCAAAGCNATGCAAATAATGAGGTGTAGATGACCACATATGATAGTGAGTTACGCTCACACTAACGAACTCACCTAGGAAACCTAAGGTTTAGACCCTTGGATATGTGGCATCGCCGCCTCCAGCTTTGGTGTGGGAATGTGAGGAGTTTTCTCCCCGGATATTCTAAGGGAAAACTCTCCACGACGTCGCAAAATGTGCTAGCTACAAAGCTTTTCTCCTTCAGACTTTGCAAAGCGAGCCAACTACGAAGCTTCTCTCGCTTTGCCAAGTCCGACCCCCTAGCTTCTCCAGATAAAGCTGGGAAAAACCAAAGCAAGGGGAGTGAGGGACTCCGACCCATCGGGACTTGTGCTAAGGCTCATAACAAAAGGAAACACTCGACTCTATAGGGGATGTTTGGTTAGACACAGGAAGTCCTAACCTAAAGGCTAGCGCTAGGAAATCGACGATCCATCACGCAGGAACGTCGTCGCGCCGACCCATGCCGACGCACATACCCCGTGTGGGTGACCAAACCCACACGCCTAGATACCGCTAAAACCTAGGGCCAACTAAGAGTTNATATAGGGGATGTTTGGTTAGACACAGGAAGTCCTAACCTAAAGGATAGCGCTAGGAAATCGACGATCCATCACGCAGGCACGTCGTCGCGCCGACCCATGCCGGCGCACATACCCCGTGTGGGTGACCAAACCCACACGCCTAGATACCGCTAAAACCTAGGGCCAACTAAGAGTTAGAGAATTTCACCACCGTAACGGTTATAGACGCGTTCTCTTTGCTTGAGTCAAGCTCGCCGACGTTCGATCCATGCTCCAGTGTGCCTCGTAAAACGCGCACAGGAAAAAACAGTGCCAATAAAGACAAGAGAGGAAGGGATCAGTGAGGTATGCAAATTACCCAAAAATAATAATTTTGACATATAAAATTATAACTAAAATATACCTTCGAGGGGCGCTCGACGACGATGAAAGAGAGGAAGATTTCCTTGCAAAGGAAAAGACGCTTGCACCTCCTCGAACAGGGACTTTGCTCGCTGCCCGGCGACGTTGAAGTGTTTCGACAAATTATCCGGTCGTCATGAAGGAAGGACAGCGAGGTGGAGGACTTAGCTCACCGACGTTGCACGCCGAGAGCGAAGGAAGCTCGGAAGAGAGCCCGAAATATGTCGTTCTCCTCGCTGATTTTCTCCAGCGAAAATATGACGGCGGTGAATCACAAGGCCAGGGAGGAGGAAGAGATCCGGCGAATGAGAAAGAGGAAGCCCGCGGTGGCCAGCCAAAAGAGGAATAAATCAGTGAGGGAGGAACCCCGGCGGAGGGCGCCACGGTTCTGNATGCCATAAACCTCGCATGGATAGGTTAAAAATATCCGCCCAAACAAGATCGGGTGGAGGCACCTTAAACCAATATCCGCGATAGAAGTATCTACATAGACTACCCATAACCAGAGAGTCAGGTGTATGTACATATTCTGGGGTCAAGAGCACTCCCAGAGGAACATGTTCCTACTGGTTAATTACATCTTGGGGATACCCAAGAATGCTCTCGATAAAAGAAGTTTTGCTTCATATTATCATAGACGTGGGGTATAGCCAACCAAAGGAAGGTTATTCCGTGTGGGAACAGTCCCAATGCTTCAAAGCTCACGCTAAGCCATCGGGCAGAGAGTGAGTCTCTCACATCCCGAAATGGGTAGCGGTTTATCGGCACATGTGGCCTATGAAATAACCTAAATCATCTTTACGGGGATATCCTAATACTTCAAAGCACATCCGGGCCAAAGGGCAGAGGACAAATTGTCGTATCCCAAATAGGCGGTAACTCATTGGCATCAGGCCGTCAAGGTGATATCAATGAGGTCAAGATGCGATATGGCTCAAAGGGGCTCAACAAAAAGAAAGGTAGAGTGATCCTAAAAGATAGAGGTAACTAGGTCGGGGTACCACGAACCTGTCATACACAGCTACTAGGACCCTAAGTCTACCTAGTCATGAAGGTAGTCGACCCAACACGTCCTGAAATCCTCGGTTAGCAATCTGTGAATTGCATTAACCACGGGAACCTCGGTAGCCCTAAGGTCAAAAGAAGGAAACTCTATTCTATGAATACAAGTTGGACCTCCAAGAGGTGGGACTTATACCTGCCGAAATAGAAATGATGCCTTAAGAAAGAAAGAGAAGTGGATGCTCAACTATAAAGCTGAAAAACGCTCCAAACAAAAGGACTTATACCCCGTCTGGGTCGGGAGCCTCCTAACATCCTAGGCGCACTAGACAACCACCTATATGAAGGCATGCTGGGCCAGTCAGGTTGGAAAAGTACGGGGATTCTTCCTCGGGACATGCAAATATGAATGCAGTTATCTAGAGCATTCCTAAGTATTGTGGAGGCCCTATTAATATATGCAAGAAAGTAAATGTTGCAATTTTTAAATCTTGAATATTTTAATCCTAAATTTTAATTATCTTGAATATTTTATTTAGGATTTTATAGAAGTTTTCAAATTTAAATTCTAAAGAGCCTATGATATATCGTGAAATCTCAGATAAAACACAGAAAAAAAACGAAGAAAAAACATGCAAGTGCATATATGCAACATGATGCAAAAGATAAAACAAGCCAAGTTAAAATAATAAACAGACTAGTGCCGCTGGGTCGACAATATATCCCAGAAAGGAAAAAAGGCGGTCGGGCTCCGCATATACATGCCCGATCCTAATTCTATACATCAATATAAAATATAGAATTAAGATACGGGGCACGAGCATCTGCTTCTGGTCCCCTTCACGTGGTTCCCGTGCTAATGTCTCGGAACCCGTGCCCGTATCTTATTTATGTTATAGGACTCTCCTAGACTCTAAAAAGTACATATAGAAAATAAAAAGACTCAATCCTGCATGAAAACAAGTGTCAGCNTAAGAAAAAAAGTAAAACGTGGAGAGTCTACATGCCATAAACCTCGCATGGATATGTTAAGAATGTCTGCCCAAACAAGATCGGGTGGAGGCACCTTAAACCAATATCCGCGGTAGAAGTATCTACATAGACTACCCATAACCAGAGAGTCAGGTGTATGTACATATTCTGGGGTCAAGAGCACTCTCAGAGGAACATGTTCCTACTGGTTAATTACATCTTGGGGGATACCCAAGATGCTCTCGATAAAAGAAGTTTTGCTTCATATTATCATAAACGTGGGATATAGCCAACCAAAGGAAGGTTATTCCGTGTGGGAACAGTCCCAATGCTTCAAAGCTCATGCTAAGCCATCGCGCAAAAAGTGAGTCTCTCACATCCCGAAATGGGTAGCGGTTTATCGGCACATGGGGCCTATGAAATAACCTAAATCATCTTTACGGGGATATCCTAATACTTCAAAGCACATCCGGGCCAAAGGGTAGAGAACAAATTGTCGTATCCCAAATAGGCGGTAACTCATTGGCATCGGGCCGTCAAGGTGATATCAATGAGGTCAAGATGTGATAGGGATCAAAGGGGCTAAAAAAAAAGAAAGGTAGAGTGATCCTAAAAGATAGAGGTAACTAGGTCGGGGCACCACGAACCCGTCATACACAGCTACTAGGACCCTAAGTCTACCTAGTCCTGAAGGTAGTCGACCCAACACGTCGTGAAATCCCCGGTTAGCAATCTGTGAATTGCATCAACCACGGGAACCTCGGTAGCCCTAAGGTCAAAAGAAGGAAACTCTATTCTATGAATACAAGTTGGACCTTCAAGAGGTGGGACTTATACCTGCCGAAATAGCAAAGATGCCTTAAGAAAGAAAGAGAAGTGGATGCTCAACTATAAAGCTGGAAAACACTCCAAACAAAAGGACTTATACCCCGTCTGGGTCGGGGAGCCTCCTAACATCCTAGGCGCACTAGACAACCACCTATATGAAGGCATGCTGGGCCAGTCAGGTTGGAAAAGTACGGGGATTCTTCCTCGGTACATGCAAATATGAATGCAGTTATCTAGAGCAGTCCTAAGTATTGTGGAGGCCCTATTAATATATGCAAGAAAGTAAATGTTGCAATTTTTAAATCCTGAATATTTTAATCCTAAATTTTAATTATCTTGAAT
>JXCR01148281.1:4707-47280 GCA_002079205.1 Phalaenopsis hybrid cultivar
GTTTCATTCACCTGAGCGTGTGTTGAATCTTCGTACCTTGCTAAGACGATAGTACATTACTCTATTGCCACTAATTTTGTAGCATGTGAATAAAAGGCCCCCCTTCAAGGGTGAGCAAACCAAAAACTCTGGGGTGAGCAAACAAACGACTCCCCTCTAGAGCGAGCAAATAAAATACTACACTCCAATGGCGACCAAACAAAAAATTCCAAGGAGAGCAAATAAAAGACTCACCTCTAAGGGCAAGCAAACAAAAAACTCTAGGATGAGAGAAAAACCGACGATTCGACCTATCAAATATGATGGGGGAAATCTAAGTCTCGAGTTTGATGATATCTTGATCGTCGATTTTTTAGGAGTTGGGTCGCTAGTTAACACAGGCAACCAACTCAAAGTAATTGAATGCCTCAATACAACACCAAATAAAGAGTCGATTCGAGAAAAATGCTTCAGAGCCTGCGAGATAAAGTAAAAGATGTCAGAAAGGAGCACAGAGAACGTCTAATCAGGGAGTATCATAAGTGATTCATGCAATCATGTTTTTTTGTATTAAAAATTTTCTTGTCCTTATCACAACTGTCGCTATCAAGGAACAAAAAAATCATGAAAATTAATCTGTACACCTAAAAATGTTATGCATAAATCTAGAGATAATCTAACAGTCCAAATAAAATGATAGGTGTTAAAAGTTAGTTATGATTATAAAGCCACCGTAACGATTTTTAACTCTCTTATGAAAGTAGAGACCATAAAAGGCATCACAAAGAGTTGTGGCTCCTCTATTAAAGTGGGGACCATAAAAAATAATAATAACCTTTAACTCCCACATTAAAGCAGGGAGAAGAGTGTAATTTTAGACTCAGTTCCTCTATCTCTTATAAATACGGGGCTTTTGACCTTTTTTTTCTATAATCATCTTCTGTAAGGATATTTCTCTCCCCTTCTCTTGTAATTCTTATATTATATATATATAATTGGTCAATGAGCCTAGGCCTACCCTTAGGGCTAAGTTTATGCATATTATTTTATTGATTTTCCCTTCACTGTCTCTTTCTTTTTCTTTTTCAATATCCCTGCGGTTCTGATCATGGTGCATGCCTCACAAGACAAATTTCGATTCAACAGTTTGATTAATATTTTTTTAATGATTTATTTGATTTTTTTTTCATTGATTTAATTTGATTTCTTGACGAGTTTATGTTTTGATTATTGGTGTTATTTACTTAATACTTAATTAATTATGTTTTCATTAATGATATAAAATGAATCAATGATTTGATTAGATTTTATGATTTAACCATTTAATTTGGCTTGATTTAGTATTTAACTGATTTGATATGCCCTGATTTCATTTTAATTATTGAGAGTTGATTTTATTAAGAAGTCATATAGTTTTGATTTTTTTTCCCATTTGATTAATTGGCTTAATCGATTTAAAATTTTAATTCCAGCATTTTAGAGCTAGCGATTTTATTCTAATTCGTTTATGATAATTATGATTGCCAAATTAGTTTGAAAAATCAGTTTATAAACTTAATTAGGTCTGTATTTTATTGTCTTACATTTTAGTCTTTAGTAGTTTCATGAAATTATAAAAATGCATCCCGGCTCATCCTGTTCTTCCTCATCTCACTTCTTATATTATTGAATCTAGATTTGTCATCCGAGGCATGCCCAAGAAATGAAGCGATAAGAATCCTGAGAGAGAGGTAGAGAGAGAGAAAGAGAGGGGGAGTGAATGTGAGAGTAGACAACGACTGGCCCATCTGGGGCAAACCGGGGTATTCCTGAGCTCAGTAACCCATTTTATATATTGAAAGCAGATGTTACAAAAGAAATGANCATGAATTCAAATAGAGAAGTAGTACTTCCCTAACTAAATAATTACCTCCACTCACTTCTTATATTAATGAATTTAGATTTGTCATCTGAGGCGTGCCCAAAGAATGAAGCGATAAGAAACCTGAGCGAGAGGGAGAGGGAGAGGGAGAGGGAGAGAGAGAGAGAAAGAGAGGGAGAGAGAATGAGAGAGTAGACAACGACTGGGCCATCTTGGGCAAACCGGGGTATTCCTGAGCTCAGTAACCCATTTTATATATTGAAAGCAGATGTTACAAAAGAAATGAGAGAGAGACTCCCTGCAGAAAAAAGGTTTAGAGAGAAGAGCTTCAAAGCTCTTAATACATGATCTGATTCCCCTATCTTTAAGAGATAGAGGGACAAAATGCAAAATAATATGTTTTGCCCCTACTTTAGAGGATTTGTACAGGGTTTTTTGATCTTTCAGAATGCCAACACTAAAAAATGATTATAAAAAAATAACTACAAAAATAAACATTTGTAAAATAAAAAATTGAGATATTTCATTCNTTATAAGAGATAGAGGGAGAAAATGTAAAATAATATGTTTTGCCCCTACTTTAGAGGATTTGTACAGGGTTTTTTGGTCTAAAAAATGATTATAAAAAAATAACTACAAAAATAAACATTTGTAAAATAAAAAATTGAGATATTTCATTCATGATTTAAAAAAGATTATAAACAACAATTACAAAAAAAAATAATCATTTGTTTTTTCCTAAACTTATAATGTTTACCAACCGAGTAAGTCTCATCTTAATGACTTGGCATAATGAGTTAGATTTTACTTATAAGTAGTGTTGGTCCCTTAATAAGTCACCAGACATCTTAATGCTTCTAGTTAGTGTAGAGAATTACAATTTAAGAATAAAAAAGATGATCTTAGGATAAAAACTAACCACAACTGAATCCATGTGATACTTGTTTTCAAAGTATAAAGATTAATTTTCACAATTTATGATAAAACTATTGAAATTCACCCAAAAGAAGAAAGAAATCTGTAAGAGCTCTAGCCTTGTGCAGACTTCAACACCAGTCATAGCTTTATCAATGACGGGGACGAAGCATCTACTTTCTGGCGCAAGACATGTTGCTTCATTGGGAAGAAGGCTTATGGTTTCGCAGATGATTGGCGAGATCGTGGAAGCCGGTGAGCCTCAAAATTTGTTGTCCTATATGTGCTTGAAAAGTCTCCATCTACTTCCTACTGTGGAGAGAGGAAAGTCCCCACCTCCTACACGAAAACTCATCCTACTCCATGAATCTTGAAATTTTTTTTTTTTTTTTTTTTTTTAATCTTAGGATGAAACAATGATGTTTTATAGTTTTATCAAATATTTTCTATCTTAATTATTAATTTTTTAATATTAGTATGTCGTCAAAAAATTATGTGCAAGAACTTTGAAACATTTCTGATTCAGATTCAAATTCAAGATGATTCAGTGCCCCGATTACAACAAGCTTATTGTCAAAGTAATTGTCTTCACGAAGTGAGTCGAATGAAGTTAAAAATGGTTCGATCCGAGTCTGATCAAGCCCAGATCTAAGGATTTAAACACAATTGAAGGCTTTGGATAGGCAATTGAATGGTTAAATCGATTCCAAAATTGACAGGCTTTGGATAGACTTTGGATGACTCAATTTTGATATCATTAAGAAACTCAAATATTCATAAAATATGATTCAATCAAAGGGACTGCTCTGGGTCATCAAATTTAGTCGTTCAGATTCATGCAGTATTTATAAATGATATTACTCACAAAATCTATAAATAGACTCTCACTCCCTTATTGAAGGAGACCTAGACCTAAACTTGGGCCTAGAATTTAAAGTTGAAGGAGCTCCATGCTCCTGAGAGTTCCTAAGCTCCACCATTATCAAATTGTCGCTGACTGGCAACAACCACCGCCACAACTGAATCACCATTGCCAGCCATTGCCACCACTACCAAACCACCGCCATCAAACTACCACTGCTCGACGACTATTGTTGAGCAACCGCCAACGCCACCACCATTTGACCCATATCCACAGTTGAACCATCATTGCCCCACAGTTGAACCATCATTGCCTAGTAGTCGCCACCATTGGACTGCCACTGACTAGTTTTCGTCACTTCCTGACCATCACTGCTTGACCATCGTCGTTGAGCCACCACCACTGCCATTCTCTTGTCACCATCATTTAAACAACACAATTTGACAGCAGTCGTCAACGTACAATCTTCATCTCATTAAAAATATGCAATTAAAATATGATTAATTAACCATAGATAATTATGTCTTTAAATCTTCAGCTCAAACAATCTACTTCAACCATAGTTTTTTAATGGATTATAATATACAAGGATTCATATTAAGAAATAATTAATAATTATTAGTTATGGGAGATTAGNTAATATAGCCCAAATGACATATATTTCATTGAATTCTTAATGATGTGACCAACAGACTTGATAAGATAAAGATAGGTAATTGAAAGATCTCTCCATGTGGCCCAGCAGTCACTGCAACCAAACTTTAACAGATGATCACCAGGTGTTGAAGAGCAAAAGAATTGTGATAGGTTGGAGACACCCAAGGCCATCGAACCAAGGATTGAGCAAACCCTAAGGCCAGGCCACTGCAAACAATGTATGTTTAATTGACGTTGACCGACCTTATTGGCCATTCAACAGATCACAAGCTCAAAGGAGTTGGCCACCTAGAGGCCGTCACTTAATATCAAGCGGTAGACACTCATACTAGTGATAAGACAGCTTAAAGCTAGGAACAAATGACATAAGCATTATGATAGTATTTGAAATACAGGGCGAAAAGAACATGATACTTCAAGAAGGTGTTGTTCTTTCGAGCGTTACTATTAGAAACAAGCGACTAAATTGAAATTGTAAAGGGTCTCACCAAGGCATTTTGGCGGGATTCTTTTATTTTAGATGATATGATGTATCTTTTCAGGATGACGTTAACATCTATAATTATGAGGTACTGTACAGAAAAATGGGAAGATCCTTTGCTTCTAAATCGTGCGTTAAGAAATCTCTATTAATTCACTAAAATTTCTCTAGTCTTTTCTCAATGGATTCTTATTTTCTCTTCTTACGTGTTATCCCTTGAGACGTGGCTCCAGGATGAATTTAGGTTCAACAAATAGTTAGTGATGGATTACTAAATTATGAAATTATTTACATTATATAATTCATCAACAACATACATTATTAACAATTTATTAGTTTTATCTCATATCAAAAAAATTATTATTGTAAGTTTTAAATAATGAAATACACATTTTCAGCATAGGTTAAATAGAAAATGAATAAAAATTAAAAGTTTATAAATACATTAGAATTGAGTAGTATGTATGTAAATCCTTCTTCTTTACATTATCTTTCTTTATTAAATGAAGTGAATAAAATTGATGTCCATCACAACTACAACGGTAACCAAAGTTATTTGATACTTGTTGTACAATATTAAAAACTATTAAAATCCTTTTAATTTCATATAAAACTAATACATTGCTAATTTTTAATTTGTAGATGAATTATTAAATGTAATTAAATAATTTCTTAATTTAGTAATGCATCACTAACTATTATATATTTTTTAATATGTTTTAGATAATGATATTCAACTTTTATTTTAAGTTGTCTTGGCCACTAATCACCATCATACTTCTAGATTTACACTAATAATTATAACTAATGTCGATTTTAAATTATTTGCTTCATTGTAGTTAACTAATTCTTAAATAATACATTATATCTCTGTCTTCTACGTGTACAGTTCGGGCCCACCGTATATTAAACTATTTCATTTTTTTTTTATTAAGAGGGTCTAGACTTTACACATGACAGACAGTGATTAAAGTCCTCATATATTTTTGCATCAAGCTAGTGGAGAGAAGTTTACACCATCGTCTCACCAAGATGGCGAGAAGGAACATTTATTATTTCCCTCAATAGTGTCTTACTTTTTGTTGGTCTATGACAAAACATTTTTCTTCATCTTTAATCAGCTCAGGGTGGTTTTAATATCATTTTTCACAAGGTTGCAAAATAAATAAATAAATAATATCTAAATATATAATTTTATTTAGCATTTAAGATAAAAAGTAACTGTTAAAAGATATGTTATTTAATTTTAAATAAAAATTTTATTTATTTATTTATTTTTGATGATTTAGCGAATTTAATTTTAGTTAGTCTACATATGCACTGCATTTACATATATATCACACACTTCTCTTATATTTACATGTATATTACTCAAATTTTTAACATTACATCAAAAATATCACCATCACTCTCTTTTTTTTAAATTGTAGTACACTTTTTAAAGCATAGATATATGACATTAGGGCGACGTAAGTGTAAATATTAAATTTTGGGTGTGAAATGTGTGGTATGTACGTAAATTGAATTTAAAACTAAGCTCTGAACCAGAAAAGCTTATATGGGCCCTACCACATAATAATAATAATTTAAAAAACAAAAAACAAATAGAGGCGACGAGTGACTGACAGAGTGGCATTAGCGAAGCACCAGCCATATTTTGTCCCAGTTATTCTCCTCGTGACAAGTGGTTCTTTGATCTGAGAGGCACATGTACTGCTTAGACTCAAGCACATGAGCTCCGAAGAAAAATCTTTTTCATAAGTGATAGGATATCAACAAATTCTTTCATCTAATATCAATCTTGAGATATAATATGAATCTCGAGATAATTTTTTTTTAGTAAAATATATTCAAATTTGGATTATAAGACATCCGGTACTCCAATTTCAGCAAACTTATAGTCTGACTGACCCGCTCAATAAAACATACCCAATAGCACCAACATTGATTCAATTTGATTTAAATCGAGCCCCGATCAAGCCATTAAAATGCTTTTAGAAGTTTTCGGGATATATTTGAAGGTTCAAATGGATGTTAATGTTTGATAATTCATGTTTCAATTTTATACATAAATTTCAAAAGAAAAGTATATAATAGTCAAGATCTTTTAAATTCATGATTTTTACATATGTAAAATAAAGTGACGCATACTTGTATTCATGATGAACAAATTTGATCTTAAAGAGATGAAGTTTCTCTCTCTAATCCCTTAAAACTTTCTGTACTTTCTGATGGAGAGAAATGTACAAGGTGTGTGAGATAGAGAGAGGACTCATTCTCAAATTCATGCTCTATTTAACCACCATCCATCAATGGGCTTACTAACCAATAGGATTTATGATAATTTAATAAATTAATTGATTTTTATTAATAAAATCAATGACATAAGTTAGTAACATTTATTTATTTTAGGGGTTATAGAGTTACAAAAATAAATATCATAAGTTATCATAAATTATGACATAAGTTATGAGTTAAGAAAATAAATAACTTAAGTTATCAAAATAAATATCATAAGTTGTCATAATTTATGACATAAGTTGTGAGTTAAAAAAATTAATGACTTAAGTTATCAAAATAAATATCATAAGTTATTAAAATAAATGTGAGTCATAAATAAAAATATAACAGTTAAATCCTGCGAGCTTATGGTCAAATCGAGCAACTTGGCGAGATGAATCAAACAAGTTCGTTATCACTCAATTCTAACATTGTTAAGGTACTCAAATGTCCATCAAATGTCATTTGATCAAGGAAGTCCTATGAGCCGCCTGATCAAAGTGGTTCATATTTTTGCATTAATTGTACCCAAACTACTATAAATAAAGTCTCACCCCTCTCATGAGAGGGGAGGAGAGCTTGGAGCTTAAGAAAGGGTTTAAAGCTTTGAGAAGAAGCTGAAGTCCAGCATCAAACCTACCGCATTGATCACTGTCGACCGTCGCCGGCCGTCGTCAACCACAACCGATCAATGTCAGCCACTGCTGACTTTCATCAAACATCTTCGACCACCACTTGTGGGCCATTGTCGTTTGTTATCAGTCTCCGTCAGTTCCTTTCATCAAATTCATCTACACGTTAACGTTGCAACTTGGGAGACCTTATAACCCTTTATCATTTGTGGGACAAGTGGTTACAGATGTAATCATCATTTTACAATGAAACTCTTCAGCTGGGCTAGGCTCGATGGTTTTCTCTTTACGAGTTTTCTATGTAAAAACATATGGTGTCTCTACTAGTTGTTTCTTTCGCCTAAGCGTGTGTTGAATCTTCGTACATTGCAAAAACGATAGTACATTACTCTATTGCCACTAATTTTGTAGCACATGAATAAAAGGCCCATCTTCAAGGGTGAGCAAACTAAAAACTCTGGGGGTGAGCAAACAAACGACTCCCCTCTAGAGCGAGCAAATAAAAGACTACACTCCAATGACAACCAAACAAAAAATTCCAAGGAGAGCAAATAAAAGACTCTCCTTTGAGGGCAAGCAAACAAAAAACTCCAGGATGAGAGAACAACTAACGATTTGACCTATTAAACATGATGGAGGAAGTCTAAGTTTCGAGTTTGATGATATCACGATCGACAATTTTTTGGGAGTTGGGTCGCTAATTAACACAGGCAACCAACTCAACGTAATTGAATGCCTCAATACAACACCAAACAAAGAGTCGATTCGAAGAAAATTGCTTCAGAGCCTGCGAGATAAAGTAAAATATGTCAGAAAAGAGTACAGAGAACGTCTAATCAGGGAGTATATATATATATATATATATATATATATATATATATATATATATATATATATATATATATATATATANAGAACGATCAAGAAGAAAAAGCCTCCTCTCGAGGCAAGCAATCAACTGAAGATTCAAAGCCAGATATAAAGTCGCGTCGCCAAACCCAGGGATAGGTTCTAGCTCTAGAAATGGTTCCCCCTCGATAGCAGCAAGACTTGCCGAAAGCGACGCGTAAATCATTCTAGCAATAAGTCTCGTCGAATACCCCATATAGGCTACAACAAGATTAGCCTAAGACTTTACAAGCTTATGAGATTCGGCCAAGGCGACAAACCAACTAGGCAGATGAGATCTGTAGGACTCGAGTCGAATAGAAAGGGAGCCACTACTTACTCAAAGAAAAAAACCGACCGATTATCGAGCCGGTCAGTTTGACTATATGTTTACTGAAATCGGAGCTCTGGACGACTGTTAATCAAAGATTGATTGTTTCTTGCTCAAAAAATTATCTCGAGATTCCTGTTGGATGATAAAAATTTGTCAGTGGCCTATCAATATGTGTACTAGTTCTCAATCAATTATGCTTAACTACCATCATCCTAATATGATGTCCCAATTACCAAAGGTTAAATGATTCCATTGTCTTACACCGTAGGTTATATAATTGGATCACACTACTGACAGGTCATTATTTATAAGGATGACACACGTTGTCAACACTAATGCAATTGCTGATAGAGCCAATATCTTTTTCCACACCAAGACTATATTAAACCTCTTGATTTTTTGACTTCTCTTCTTAGAGAATGAAGAACAAGCTTACTCCAAATGATATCTTCGATTAGGCTTATCTCAGTATGTTTTTTTTTTTCCTTTTCAAGTTTGTCATGTAAGAAAGTTGATAACTCATATGAAATCATTCTTTTATCTACATGTCTTGGACTTAGTACATGGCCAAAATATTAATATCTTACTTGATCATTATAAATTTACTTGAACAATAATCACAAATCTAAATTTTTGTCATTACAATGTATCTGTTAGCATTTTCTCATGAAGTCAATTTGAACTTAACAATACATCTTTGTCGAGATAAAATACTAAATAGATTTATTTATAAATAAATCTTCTCACTAAGCATGTTTTGCATGCATTGAAGGCTCAATCAAAAGAACATGGCTCCCTCAACTTTCTTGATCAGGCTTGCCCATAATAGGCCTAATTGAATCGTAAGTGAATTCCACCCAAACGGCCCAATGTCCTATTTTATGTCCATTATGCAAAAACAATTATTAACCAATGATAAAGGAGATTTAAATACACAGAACAAAATTTTTATGTATTTATGTAACTACCAGCAAACATCACATCAAAATATAACTATAATTAAGGCTTTAAATATTAAATATGTTTTTTTTGTACATATATTTATAAAATTAATGTGTTATTGATATAAATATCAAATTTTAGGTGTTAGCAGTAAATCATATTATGATATAGGGGAATTTACATACACAACACTCAATTCTTATGCATTTATCTATCTCACACCTAAACTATTTGTACATCGAAATATGCCTGCATGAATCAGAAAGACATCACATGGATGGCGGAAGAAGTAAGGTGACCCCGCTGGGTCTACCTTGGACGACCTAGGGCCGCACGCTCAGTCGGCCAGTCCCACTTACCAGGAAGGCGACACATCTCAAACGGATGAGGGATTGATCACTTCTAAAAAATTCAACTAATCAGACCAGCTCAGACAAACTTGTGGCCTCTCAACTCAGATAAATCGAGAAAGTGAAATGGAACATCCAGCTCCATGGCGGTTGATGTGTGTTAACATTGATTTTTGATGTCACAAGTACCTGATGCCCTTGTGATGTTGTGGGAGAGTGTGGTGCTCACATGTGCCCTCTCATAACTCAAGGAGTTCATTGGGACATTATCAGATGCACTCCATCTCAAGAATGGGATTTACTTTATCCTAATTGTGCTCGACAGTGACTATCACTGATCTGTGACGATTCCCCGTTCTAAGGCAAGCCAAACGATCATTTTGATATGTTTTCTAATCCAATCATTAAGAGCTTTTCTGTGTCATGTGACGTGATTAACAGACTTCCAGAGTGAAAAAAATGACTTTAAGGGTTTGGCGTGGCAACATCCAAACCCGGTGTTGCCACGCCTACCCCCTCCCAATAAGGGTTAAGGGGGGGCCTTCGGCATGGCCACACCCGTAGGCAGCGTGACCACACCGTAATACAGGGCCCACAACTTAATTACGTCATGGGATGGTGTGTGACCACGTTGACCCCCATTGGCAGAGCAGTGTGACCACACCCGAGCCCAGCATAACCATACCGGCCTGCCCATATTTTGAAATTTAGCCTAATAGTCCCTTGGGAAGCATTCCACTAGCGCTAACATTTCAGGTTCTTCTTGGACTTTGGAAGTTCTCATTGGGCTTGTAAAAGACTGTGGGATTAACCCCTTTTTGGCATGTCCTAAGTGCCACTGATTAGCCATTCTTTGCTTGATTGACGAGACACTTTGAAGATTTTGCATGGGGGACTAGTTTAAGCTTCCTCTCTCCCTCATTTCACCTATCTCCTCTCATTTTCTATTTGGGCTGAAGTTTTGAGTGTTTGAGAGGGCAAGGGAGAACTCTGTCTTCTTCTTTAAAGAGCTTAGGATTTTCTTGGAGCTTGGAGCAAGGAAAAGAGGAAGACTCTTCATCTTCCTCAAAGAGATCTCAAGGGAGTTGGTTATCTCCCAAATTTGTCTTCTTCTTCCGTCTTCTTCCACCAAATAATTTGAGTGTGTAAGGAGAGCTTTATGAGGAGGAGGTTGGCCAAAAAAGAAGCAAGTTTTCTTCTTTCCTACACCAAAGGAGAGCTTCATTTAGCTTGAGTAAGGGTCTGCAAAACTTTGTTGAAGCTTGGAACTTTGTCAGAATCTTGCTAGACTCTCCTTCTAAAAGAGATCTTCTTAGTTCTTTGGAGAATGAGCGGAGTGGACCTCGTTGAAACTTAACCGGAGCTCCGAACCTTGCCGAAATATTGTCTTCTCTCCTACCATTAGGAGAGCTTCCTCCCAAGAGAAGACACAATTCGATGAACTGTCGTGTAGGTGAAACTCCTTAAGTCCTTTACATTTTCTTTTTTGGGTGGCCCTAGGAATAGATTTTGCTAGATGTTGTGAGTTTGGTCGCCCACACGAAGCGGGTATGACCGACTACTGATACACCTAAAATATATAGTATTTATGTACACAATTTTTATACCTATTTTTGAGATATTGCGCTTTAATGAAAAGTATTTATATGTTTTTCTTTTAAGTAAAATCAATTGGATTAAAATCAATGAAATGAATGAAAACTGATCAAATTTGGAGCAAAAATAAAGAAGGTGTGTAAAAGAAATGTGGCGCCTAAGCGCCCAAAACTAGTGCTTAAGTGCTAGTAAAACCGAGAAGGTTGTGCCTATGTGTCAAGTACCTCAAGCTTAAATCACTAAAGATAGTTACTTGGTGATTCAATAAATTTGGATGAATTTTTTAAGAGGTGTTTAAAGCAACTCTTGGTGAAAACGTGGAAAATGTTTAATAGACATGAAAATGCATTCAATTGGCTTTTGAAAGGAGGCAACCCTTGAAAGATTTATTGATTGTGGACACATTTTGAAGAGATACAAAGACACCTTTTGTAAAATTATAAAAGAAGAATTGGATTGGATTGAAGAGAGACCTACTCTCTCTAGCACCCCAGAGAAACTCCCAACCCCTTATTCGTCGACGCTTCTCTCTCTTAGATTAATTAGGATATACTTTTAGAGAGAAGAAGAGAAGAGTTGTAATTTGTGAGTAGAGAGTATTGTAAGAGAAAAGAAGACAAGATTCAAAAGAACTTCAAGAGTTTGGCGAAGAGAATTTGAGATAATTTTTTATCGTTATGACTACATTTGATTTTTATTTAGATTTCTTATTTGTTTGCATGATTTCTACTTTCAAACTTAAGGGTGGTTGTGTTTTTTCCATGAATTATGAGTAGTTTTCTTTATCTTTTTTCTTTAAAATGATAAGTGATTAAGTGTTGGATGAAATTTGTGTGAAGTATTATTCTTTAATGTTGGAATAAGTTGTGATAATTTTAAACCTTGTACTTCATTTACTTCTTGATTTGGTCAAATAAGATGTTAATATTTAATGTGAGAACATGTAAGATCCGAGACGATATTGTCTCAATCAAGTAATAGTAAGAATCACATGAGATTGTATGGATGAAAATGTAATTCATATAATTGAGCGCAAATAAGTAGGAAAATAAACTTTGAAGGGTGTAAAATTAGAGGACTTTAGAGTGACAGGCTAAAGCCCCCAATTTGGTTTATAGGTTTAGGTTTTGATATGAGATGTTAGTCCCCATGTGGAGAGAGAAGAGGGAACTCTAGAGTGAGAACTAGGATCTTCCCTACCTAGCCCCTCTTCAAGACAATTCAAACTTTAAATTAGTCAATGTTCTTTATAACATCTCTAGTAAGGGTAAAGAATAATATTGCTCATATTTGACACAACACAATTTGAATACTTTCACAACATAATTCATATACTTGTTACTGATTCATGATAAGGAAAAATATATTTTATTTATATTACATTCATCTTACAAATATCTAGTTAAATTTAATTAATTGTTTACTTTATTTTTAATTATAAAAAAATTACTAAAAATAATCAAACTTTCATTCATATTATAACATCTATAGTTTGAGTAAGAAAATTTTGCAAAGTAAAATTTGTTATCTAATTTCTTCTGATTTAGTTACATATTGTATTTCTCCCTGTGAGTTTGATATTTGGGGGTTAATTAAAAAGTCATATATTACTTGATAACAATACGTATCATTGCGTAGTATCTCATATTTAAATATAATAACTGTATTCTTATTTATTTTGAAGTCAAGTTTTTGACGTTGTTGCAAAGTAAGAAATATAAATAAGGAAAAATTAAGAATATAATCGCATACATCGTATTGTCATATAAGATCAGGATCATCTACCGAGTATCATCTGGCTGAATCAATCATTTGTTATCATACAATTTGATTGGCTGAACAATACTAGTAGGCCCAACCATGCGCCTTTTGGTTGGCCAACTTTGTGGTCCCATCGTGGGCTTGGTCATCCATGCTAGGCAAGTTGACCGATCGAGACTAGTCAGCACGGTCATACGTCTATTGATTGACTGTTTATTTTTTATAGAAAGCCCTAGGTTATGATAGCTTTCGATGGACAAATTCCTAGAGATTATGAGTGATTTCTTTGTGAACCATCTACACCTGAGCAGGTCAAAATCTCAATTTCTTAAGGCTGCAACGGTATCCGTTCTTCTGTGGTTGGATCAAAACATTGCACTTACAAAAAGGAAAAAGCTCATTTTGCAAGAGACGGAGAATCGTTCCTCCAAGCAATCGACAGGGAAAATTCCCAGCAGTTGCTCACTAAAGTCAAAGGAGGCTATGTTGCATATCCATGCAAGAAAATCCAAACTACCTATGTGAGATCGTTAGATGAGTGTGACTCGCTATTGATTGTGATCATTCTCATTGCATGTTGTATTGTGTCACAATATGTGTTTTTTATAGAACATGTCCTCAACCGGTTGCCCCGGCCAGGTCGATGTAGCATATAGCCTCGACCGACCACCCCGGCTCATCCGCGTAGCACATTGTCCCGACTGGCCGCCCCAGCCCGGTCGACATGGCACATTGCCTCAACCGTTCGCTCTGGCCCGATCAACCGATCACTTTGGTTCGACGGGTCGTTTTGGCTCGATCGACCAATCACTTTTGTCCAACCAGTTGCCCCCATCCTGGTTGACCAATCACTTTCCGATCCATCGCCCCGACCCGGTTGACCGATCCTTTGGTCCAATTGTCCACCTTAGCCTGTCTGAGCTCGTTCGGTAAGTTTCCTCAGGTTGACCACCTTGGTTGATTCACTTGGTCAAACAGACGATTCCACTTGCATAATGTGTGGTTTACATGTGTATTAATATTAATTGCATGACTGTAGTAGCATGTTCATCACTTGCATCCTTATCTTGCATCTTTGAGCATATACCATCATATGCTCGCGACGAGTACTTCTGCCTCTCAATGGCACATTACTCCACACCTGCTTCATGACATCCTCATGCTACTTAACATCACGTCACAGGTGGTTCACACTTGCACTTCCCACCTTTATGTGTTTACTTAAGCAGCGACTTGCATGTTCCATGACTTATACATTTGTATGTATTGCACTTGAATTTGTGTTTCTCACACATTTATCCCTCACATTCATACATCATGCAAATGGGTGGCTCGTCACTGAGCCAATCCGTTGTATAATTCTCTCCAACTAATGTTACATCTTTAGACTTTCTATAACACACCCACCCTTTTAGGTCACTACCTCTAGGACACACCCATTCTTCGATTTGCTGCCTCCATGACACACCCACCGTTTCGGGGTCACTGCCTCCATAGCACACTCATACTTTTGGTCGTTGCCTCCACTACTCGCCCTTTCTTGAGTCGCTACCTCCACGACACATTACTCACCAATTTTACAAAATGTTTGCTTGAATTTGCATTTATATGTGTGCATGGGTAGCAAGCCGGGCTCGATCGGCAACTGACCCTGTGTTGATCGTGATGTCTTAACGAGCATTGCTTGTTGAGTCAATCCTGGTGAGCAATGTTAATTATCGCATCAGGATTGACATGAGTATGACTGTGCTAAGGATCTAAAAGATCTAACTCATTTCACATTGCATGTTACAGGTATGCATTTAATGACCCTTATTTCAAAATAAAAAATATATTTTGTTATTTATTTTAAAATTATGTGCGTAGTAAACTAGATCATATGTAAGGCCAACCCTTTTTTCAAAAAAACATCTCAGGCGACGGCCTCTAGATCCCTTGGATCTTTAGGATGTGGCTGGTGTAACATCTCGTTCAAAGTCATGCATACCCAGAAACTTACTTTGTAGGTGTTGGTTAAGACACTTCTCATTAGATGGTGTGATAGATTATATTTCGATGCCTCTGGCTATTGTTCTTTGCCAGCTTGTTTGTTCTTGTCATGCATCACTTTTGTGTTTTTTTGTGTGCTTTGATATTTTTGGCAATATATTAGGGTGATCTTCTGTAGGGGGTCATGTCATATATATGTGCACACAAATGTAGAATAAAAAGAGGGAGCAACATAATGATTATTACTAAACCTTCTTTTGCATGCACAACTTAGCTCCACTACCAGGCTCGGTCCATACATGTTGCATGCTTGTTTGGCTTCCCAGCTGACATTAATTTCGTGTTGGTCAAGTCCTTTTTTATTTTTCATGATGTACCTTTTATAGTCCTAGGAAGAGTTTTTATTAGAAATACGGTACTAGCATTGGTTTCAAGGTGCTAGATGAGTGAAACCACGTGATAAGGACTAAGAGTTGTCTGCTCGTGTCCCGTACATTCATTCTAAATTTCATTTATGTCTAGAATTAGGACTGTATTTGTATATATGCCAACCGCCATTTTTTTCTCTTCAGGGATATGTTGTCAATCTAACGAGACCAGTCTTTTTATTATTTTACTTGGCTTGTTCTACTACTTTCTTGCATAATTGCATTCTTAAGCTATTTCCCCTGTTTCTTTCTGTTTGCATCTAGGATACAAAAATTACAATTTAGGTTCTTTAGGACTGCTAAATTGTAAATATTTCTATAAAAATCCTCATAATAATTTCAAAATAAGTTAAAATTTAGGATTAAATTTGTCAAGATTTTTTAAAACCTACTTTTACTTTTTTGCATGGCCTTCGGGTCAGTTGTAAAATGGGTTTCATAGCATGGTCTTCACCTAAGTCATATAATAGGTCCTTCACAATATCTAAGAACCACTCAAGCTAATTGCAACTTTACATGTCCTGAGGAGAAATCCCCGTATTTTTTCTAACCCGACTGACCTAACATAAATTTCTATTTAGGCGGTTGTCAAGTGCTTTTAGGTCGTTAAAATGCTCCCAACCCAGACGGATATCAATCCATTTGTCGGGAACATTTCCAACCTTTTAGTTGAACCTCCATTTTCTTCTCATTTTCAAGCGGCATACAAGCCACTTCGGCAAGTAAAAGTCCCACCTCTTGGAGCTTGACCTGATATGATATGATAGAGTTTTTTTTTTTTTTTGACCTTAGTGCTATTGAGGTCCATGTGGATAACACAATTCAAGGATTGCTGATCAGGAATCTCTGGACGTTTTGGGTCGAGTTCCTGCACAACTAGGTATATTTATAGTATCTTGGGATGATGGGTCAGTTGTAGGCTACCCGACTACCTCTACCTTCCAGAGATTACTCCTCTCTTTATTTAACTACCCCTGTTCAACCCCATTGCTCCTTTTTTGCCTTCGTTGGTATCATATTGATGGCCCAATTACCGATGAGTCGTCGCCCGTTTGAGATACGAGGATTTGTCATCTTTCCTTATAGCTTGGATGTGCTTTAACATATCAGGATTCTTTGTCGAGATGATTTGGTTACTTCACAGGCTTCGTATGTCGATGAGTTCATTACTCATGTGGGACCATGAGAGACTCACTCTCCGCCTCGTGACTTAGTTGGAGCTTTGAAAGCCTCATTGCATTCTCATACGAAATAACCATTCTTTGATAACCCTATGCTAGTCGTCACTACTAATGTAAGCAAAACTCCTTTGGATCACGAGTATTCTTGGGCAACCCCAATATGTAATTAATCAAGTGAGATACGTCCACTTGGGAGCACTCTAGACCCTAGAACAAGCAAACACACCAGAATCTCTGGTTGTGGGACGTTTACGTAGATATTCTTTTGTGGATATTGGTTCAAGGTGATCCTGTTACATCTTGTTTGGTCGGACATAATAGATCTATTCTTGCGAGGTTTATCGCACGTAGGCTCTGCACGTTTTCTTTCTCCTTTTTGTCTCCTTTGTTATATGTTTTTCTTTTCTGGTTCCTGTCTTCTCTTAATCATTCACATGATCCAGAAGAGATACTTATTCTAAAAATGGGCGTAGACGATGATGGACAAAATATTAACTCCTTTAAATAAGAAATGAACGAAAACAATGTGGACCTTCAATGAACAGCTTGACCTTACAGTCATCCAGTATTGTGGTTGCTTGACCACACCTAAGCCTTTCATGGGTAATATTCATATACGAACTAGAATGCTCCTGCAGTACCTACGCACTTTAGAGTACATCGTGTAAATGTACAAAGATCAATTCCTATAAATTGTCGTCTATTTCATGAATAAAAGTTACACAAATTTATCGTTCATTACTGTGTTCTTGCTCTCCCCTCTCTGCCATCCTTCATGCGTTCTATTCCTTAGGCAGACCTCCCAGATAAATTGGGATTCAACGCTCTTATTTTTACAAATGAGGCATCTAATTTATCTTTTTTTATCACTCTTCAATAATAAAATTCACATTTTCATCTAGGAGTGTAAATTCAGGTAGTTGGTCGGGTTCTAGTCCGACCCGAATAGGGTATATTCGAACCCGACCCAAAGAATAAATGGGTTGAAAACTAAAACGTGAAACCGACCCAAAACCGAGAGTGACTAGCTAACCCAAACCCGACTCGAAATTTCATGCTTATTCGGGTCACGTTTCGATTTCGAGTTCAACCCGAATCCGACCAGAATAATAAGCAGGTCGAATTTTTTGATCTGAACCTAACTCATAAAAACATTCAGGTCAACCTTAACTCGAATTTTTCGAGTCCCCGAGTCGGATTTGACGTGCCGAGTCAAATTTTAATAGGGTGCTCATTTTATGAAAATGAGAGTTGGGTGTGGGATAGTCTGTACGTAAATTTCCGTATAATCTATGCGATTGACCATGCGCATTTCACCGGCACGCAAGACCTGAAATGTATTTAGGTTGCGGGTGAACACCTCTGCATAATTGTGCGCGGATTTGCTTGCAGACGCCCACACATTACTGCATACTTCCAACTTCGTCTTTCAAGCGATTGGATTTGATTTTTGTTATCAGCAAAGCGACACGATCGCGTCGCTCGCCACTCTTCTAGGATAGTAATGGTTGCAAATCAGTAGCCGGCAACCTTTGCGATCACTCTTCAGCGATTGGGAGACCATTGCAAGAGAGGGATCTACCTAGGGCACCAGTGAAGCTGTGATGGGAATGAAGTATGGCAGTGCTGTTCGGCTCGCAACCAAACTCCGGCATCATTTTACTCAGAGAGCTTGTCTCCTTCATTCTCACGCCACCAGCTTCGGTGATACTTCTCTTCAACTGTTATGACTCTTCTCTCTATTTCATAGAAACTTGTGTTCTCTATGTTGGATAACTGTACTGTCATGTCCGGGATGGTGCTGGTTTATTCTGCAATTATGATTATGACTAGCGTATTTCAGATGATTGCAGCAAATAGGAATTGTCATTCTGAAATCAATTTAGATTTAGAATCATTGTAGTGAAATGAAGTAGAAATTACTTTCCATTTATAAGGATGAATGATCGGCATAAGTCAATAATATGAAAAGATGCTTATTTATCATAACCTGAGGGGTCTGTTCGATTTCAAGTTGTGATAAGTGGTACTTTCATTTTTCGAAGTGAAAATTTGAGAAATTTTGAATAAACTGATTGTGTGCCTATCAGGAAAGTGCTAATTCTTTTATGTTCTTTGATTGTGTAGAAACTGTAAGTTTCTGATGGTGGAATAGACACTTTGTTCATCCAGACTGCGTATTTTGGTTTTGTGCACCCACTCTAGGTTTAAATTAGTAAAACCCTAAGTATGGAGGGCACATCCGAACATGTTGTAGTTAAATATTGTCAACTGGAACAAAAATGGTTGTAGGAATTTTTATGAATTTTTAAATTTGATGTTGTTCCTATCAACCTCATTTTTGTGCAATTATGTATTTTAAATTATTATGTGTTTATATTGTAAATCACCTCCTTTTCTCAGAGGTGACAAAAAGTAAAAATATACACAAGGCCCTAATGCCAGGAATATTACTNTTTAGAATCATTGTAGTGAAACGAAGTAGAAATTACTTTCCATTTATAAGGAGGAATGATCGGCATAAGTCAATAATATGAAAAGATGCTTATTTATCATAACCTGAGGGGTCTGTTCGATTTCAAGTTGTGATAAGTGGTACTTTCATTTTTCGAAGTGAAAATTTGAGAAATTTTGAATAAACTGATTGTGTGCCTATCAGGAAAGTGCAAATTCTTTTATGTTCTTTGATTGTGTAGAAACTGTAAGTTTCTGATGGTGGAATAGTCACTTTGTTCATCTAGACTGCGTATTTTGGTTTTGTGCACCCACTCTAGGTTTAAATTAGTAAAACCCTAAGTAGGGAGGGCACATCCGAACATGTTGTAGTTAAATATTGTCAACTGGAACAAAAATGATTGTAGGAATTTTTATGAATTCTTAAATTTGATGTTGTTCCTATCGACTTCATTTTTGTGCAATTATGTATTTTAAATTATTATGTGTTTATATTGTAAAATCACCTCCTTTTCTCAGAGGTGACAAAAAATAAAAATTTACACAAGGCCCTAATGCCAAGAATATTACTAACCGAAAGCCTTTATTAATTGTTCTCAATTTTGGTAAAATACTTCCTTGGAATCTAGATATTATTATTATTATTATTTATAAAATTTTATGTTCTTTTTATTATGTTTTAAAACTAAATACTTTGATAGATAAATTGTCTGGAATGGCATATTTTTTTCACCGAATCCTGTCATGGTGATGTTAAATCTATGCTAGACTTATTGTTCTTTTGTTAGAATGTTTTAATGGTTGTACCCATGTATTGGGATGAAGGAGCATGCTTTCTACCTGCATTGATATTTTTATTTTCCTTCCTGGTTAAATGAAGTTCTCATATGGTCAGTTAAATATGTTATATTTCTCTTAGTCCTTATTGTGCCTATTAAAATGAGGGCATCATATACTATTTGCTCTAAGAAATCATCGTTTGGCATAAGCATGCAGTTTTTTTAAATCTTATTGGCTGGGAGCAATATCTCAGTGCAATGGTATTGGTTGATATTGGTTTATGATGTCAGATGCATCTTGGTTTATGAGGAGGCTATTAAATTTTGGTATGGAGGAGCAATGATTTGTGCCTTAACTGTTTCTTTTGAGCATGAAAGTAGCTGGTTTATGGAGTCATCCACCTTCATGATTGCACAAAGAGAAGAGTAATCCTTATATATATTTGATTGAAAACTATAAAGATATGGAACTTTATTTTAACTTCTATTTTAAAAGATTCTACTAATATGATATTCAACATCTTCACTACGCAGTGAGCAAATTAATGTGTTTTATTGACCAAATTTAAAAAGAAAAATTTTGACCATGCTTTATGAGGCTAAATTAGGCTTTTTTTGCATGTTATATAAGATTCAAATGTGTTGCTCTATTATTGATATGTATAACTGATTGTGAGATGCTTAATTATCTACCCATCAAAGTCACTTTTGTTGCCTTTTATGTCAGATAAAGAGCACTCATGCTAAGTTCACCTGCAGGATTTAAAGAGGTACCTGAAGAAGAAAAAAGTAAACTAGTTGGTAATGTCTTCAGCAGTGTCGCTTCAAACTATGACCTTATGAATGATCTGATGAGCAGTGGATTGCATAGGTTATGGAAGGACAGGTTGGATTTTCTTATCTAATTAAAATTATTTATAACCTAGTTTTTGGCCATTAAATATGTGTATTACATATTTGACAAATAATTTTTCAGATTGGTTTCAAAACTTCATCCTTTTACTGGTATGAAGCATCTTGATGTTGCTGGTGGGACAGGTATAAAAAGTTGAAGGAGCATTTACTTATATTCCACACAATTCTTATGTATTTACATATCTAAGGCCTAAACATTCATATTTAAATGCATACCGCTGAAATATTTAACATCCCATCCAAAATATCACAATTACTATCTTTTTAAAAAAGTGAGATACACGTGTAAATATCGATCTTTGGGTTTTAGATATGTAAATACATAAGAATTGTGTGGTATGTATTTAAATTTACCAAATTTGAAATACTCTGTGATTAAACAATTANGAAGTTGAAGGAGCATTTACTTATATTCCACACAATTCTTATGTATTTACATATCTAAGACCTAAACATGCATATTTAAATGCATACCGCTGAAATATTTAACATCCCATCTAAAATATTACAATTACTATCTTTTAAAAAAAGTGAGATACACGTGTAAATATCGATCTTTGGGTGTTAGATACGTAAATACATAAGAATTGTGTGGTATGTATTTAAATTTACCAAATTTGAAATACTCTGTGATTAAACAATTAATTCCACTAATATGTTGCAGTCATTTTATTAGCAATGAATGTTAATGTTAATAAATAACCTGATTCTTATTGAATATTTTTTGAATTATTAGGTTTTTTTTTTCCTTCGGTGCATTAATGATATCAAAGAATTTCTTTAAATAGTATACTTATCAATTGATTATATGTTTAACTGTTTGATTGCTTTCATGCTTTTTTGAATGTGAACCAAGCCATTTTGATTTTCTTTTGAGTGTTGAGTCAAAATTGGGGGGCATCAATAAAGCTTAATGTTCATAAGCAGCTTTTGTTCTGTTTATATATTTTATTTNTGAGTGTTGAGTCAAAATTGGGGGGCATCAATAAAGCTTAATGTTCATAAGCAGATTTTGTTCTGTTTATATATTTTATTTAAGCGTGACTAATTCTATAAGTAAAATGAGCCAATTTTGAATAAGATTTTTTCGCCTCGTTTTCAAATGAATCACTTAATAGCCAAATTGATTATATCTAATTCGATAAGAACTTGATTTATATGCGATATATTATTATATAATATTATTGCAAAACCCATAATTATATGCGTATATAATGCTGATTTATTTCTTGTATATGTTATTAAAATGATTGAATGCACTCTAGAAGTTGTGGACAGCACACATTTTGANAATTATATAATATTATTGCAAAACCCATAATTATATGCGTATATAATACTGATTTATTTCTTGTATATGTTATTAAAATGATTGAATGCACTGTAGAAGTTGTGGACAGCACACATTTTGAGCTTTATGATGCTCAAGTAACAGTACACGATGAAAAACACATCTTTTTTCATGCAATTGTAGCCATGAAATTAAAATATTATTTGCAATTGATGTTCATCGACGTGACTCCTCCATTCTGTTTGTCTTGTGCTTGGCTCGATAGGAAACCAATCGAAAACATGAACTTGGTTTTTTTAACTCGCTGACCAAGTTGAACTCGTTTGCATTTGCCTTTGTTGGTTTATGAACCTGTCTGAAGAATGAACCATCTAGTCCTGTGGAGTTTGCGGTTAATTTCTTACTTTTTTCTTATTAATGCCTTCTTTGGTTTGATCTAATTCTTCTTTGGCTATAGAAGTTTTTTAATTTTTTTGGAATGTACTTTGTATATTTGATTGGTAGTAGTTGTTGGCATGTTTCTTCCCTTTTTTCCAGAAAAAGAAAATCAGCATAAAATTTTGCTGATATGTAGCAATATTTTAGAATTAATGGCTTGTTAATGAAACCGTGCAGGTGATGTAGCTTTTCGTATCCTTCAAAGAATAAAGAGTGTAAGTCACAGTGCCATGCAAAGCAGTCTGGATGACTTCAATGAAGAATCACAAATCTATGTCTGTGACATTAACCCAAATATGTTAGACATAGGAAAGAAGCGTGCCATTGAACAAGGTATCTTTGATGATACTGCCTTGAATTGCGGCCAATTTTGATATAATTTTATATTTTTGTCCCTATTACTTGCATTTGAGCTGGTATGCAGGGTTTTCTGAAGAGAAGTCTCTAGTTTGGCTTGAAGGTGATGCAGAAGCTTTGAAATTTGAGGATAATTCAATGGATGGTTATACTATTGCCTTTGGAATCAGAAATGTAACGCACATAGAGCAGGCACTCTCTGAAGCTTACAGGTGACCTCTATGGGCTAATCTCACACAACTTTTTTGAAAAATGTCATACATGCCACTTAATCCCTATGTATTTACATATCTAACACCTAAAGTTCAGTTTTTACTTGTATGCTATGCATGAAAAGATGTATGATAGTGGTATTTTTGATGTGATATAAAAGATCGTGGTTGTATAAATGTAAAAAAAGTAGAGTTTAGGTGATAAGTAGTTATTGGGCGGTATATATGTTAATGCCCCAACTATTTATGGCCATTCTTAATCCTCGAATCAACACNAATCAGAAATGTAACGCACATAGAGCAGGCACTCTCTGAAGCTTACAGGTGACCTCTATGGGCTAATCTCACACAACTTTTTTGAAAAATGTCATACATGCCACTTAATCCCTATGTATTTACATATCTAACACCTAAAGTTCAGTTTTTACTTGTATGCTATGCATGAAAAGATGTATGATAGTGGTATTTTTGATGTGATATTAAAGATTGTGGTTGTATAAATGTAAAAAAAGTAGAGTTTAGGTGACAAGTAGTTATTGGGCGGTATATATGTTAATGCCCCAACTATTTATGGCCATTCTTAATCCTCGAATCAACACNGTTAGAATGTTTGAATGGTTGTACCCATGTATTGGGATGAGGAGCATGCTTTCTACCTGCATTGATATTTTTATTTTCCTTTCTGGTTAAATGAAGTTCTCATATGGTCAGTTAAATATGTTATATTTCTCTTAGTCCTTATTGTCCCTATTAAAATGAGGGCATCATATACTCTTTGCTCTAAAAATTCATCGTTTGGCATAAGCATGCAGTTTTTTTAAATCTTATTGGCTGGGAGCAATATCTCAGTGCAATGGTATTGGTTGGTATTGGTTTATGATGTCAGATGCATCTTGGTTTATGAGGAGGCTATTAAATTTTGGTATGGAGGAGCAATGATTTGTGCCTTTACTGTTTCTTTTGNCTTTCCATCCCACCCATGATGAATTTTCTTGATTTAGGCCTTTTTTTTTACACATAATGAAAACAAAGGGCCATTTACACATATACCACAGAATTTCTATGTATTTACATATCAACACCAAAATTTAAAATTTGACATTAATAACACCCAAGTCTTTCATACCACATCAAAAATACCACCATTTTTATTTTTAAAATGTGATACACCTTTTCATGCATGATTGAGGTCGCGTGCATGTAAAAATTGAAGTTTAGGTGTTAGATTTGTAAATACATAGGAATTGAGTGGTATGTATGTAAATCTTTGTTGAGAAAAAATTAGGGCGAAGAAAAACAAGAACGACACAAATCCAGAAGAACACAGAGATTTAATGAGGTTCGGCAAAGATGCCTACGTCCTCGGGAGCAGAGCGGCGAGTTCCTTCAATATATCAGAAAAGATTACAAAATAGAGGATACCTCCTGTGGTTACTAACAGGTCTATTTATAACCCTAGGAGTAAACCTTAGGCACAATATGTAATTACAACATTACCCCTGTACCAAACCGCGGGGCTTTGCCCCTGCACCCCAACTCACGTAACTTCCCAATTTGGACAGATTCTTCCGCTCCGCTCTGCTCCGCTTCGATCTAACGTCTGTCCCGATATGGTATATGAGTCATACCATAACAAATCTTCACATTGGCAAATATTCAGTCCCTTAGGAGAAAAATACCTGGGAGTTACAACTGCACCATCGTGGGTTGGGCCACCATGCTTCTCTAGCAACNCTACGCTGGAACGAAGCGGAGCGGAGTGGAGCGAAATAATCTGTCCAAATTGGGAAGTTACGTTATATGGGTTGGGGCTATACGGTACAGNCGGCCAGTTACCCCCATCCTGGTTGACCAATCACTTTCCGATCGACCGCCACGGCCCGCTTGACCGATCACTTTGGTCCAATTGTCCACCTTAGCATGTTTGAGCCCGTTGGCTAAGTTGCCCCAGGTTGTCCACCTTGGTTGATTCACCTGGTTAAACAACCGATTCCATTTGCATAATGTGTGTTTTACATGTGTATTAGTATTAATTGCATGACTGTAGTAGCATGTTCATCACTTGCATCCTTATCGTGCATCTTTGAGCATATACCATCATATGCTCGCAATGAGTACTTCTGCCTCTCAATGGCACATTACTCCATATCTGCTTCATGACATCCTCATGTTACTTAACATCACGTCACAGTGGTTCACACTTGCACTTCCCACCTTTATGTGTTTACCTGCGCAGGGACTTGCATGTTCATGACTTATACATTTGCATGTACTGCACTTGGATTTGTGTTTCTCACACATTTATCCCTCACATTCATACATCATGCAAATGGGCGGCTCGCCACCGATCCAATCCATTGTATAATTCTCTCCAACTAAAGTTACATCTCTAGACTTTCTAAAACACACACACCCTTTTGGGTCACTGCCTCCAAGACACACCCATTCTTCGGGTCACTACCTCCATGACACACCCACCGTTTCAAGTCACTGCCTCCATAGCACACCCATACTTTTAGTTGATGCCTCCACTACACGCCTGTTCTTGAGTCGCTACCTCCACGACACACTACTCACCAATTTTACAAAATGTTTGCTTGCATTTGCATCTATATGTGTGCATGGGTAGCAAGTCGGGCTCGATGGGCGAGTGACCCTTTGTTGGTCATGAAGTCTTAACGGGCATTACTTGTCGAGTCAATCCTGGTGAGCAATGTGAATTATCGCATTAGGATTGACATGAGTATGACTGTGCTAAGGATCTAAAAGATCAAACTCATTTCACATTGCAAGTTACGGGTATGCATTTAATGACCCTTATTTTAAAACACAAAATATATTTTGTTATTTATTTTAAAATTATGTGCGTAGCAAACTAGATCATATGTAAGGCCAGCTCTTTTTTTCAAAAAACATCTCAGGCGACAACCTTTAGATCATTTGGATCTTTAGGATGTGGCTAGTATGACAACCCCGTCAAAGTCATACATACCCAGAAACTTACCTTGTAGGTGATGGTTAAGACACTTCTCATTAGATGATGTGATAGGCTATATTTCGATGCATTTGGCTGTTGTTCTTTGTCAGTTTGTTTGTTCTTGTCATGCATCACTTTTGTGTTTTTTGGTGTGCTTTGATATTTTTGGCAATATATTAGGGTGGTCTTCTCAGGGGTCGTGTCATATATATGCGCACACACATGTAGAATAAAAAGAGGGAACAACATAATGATTATTACTAAACTTTCTTCTACATGCATTGCTTAGCTCCACTACCAGACACGATCCATACATGTTGCATGCTTGTTTGGCTTCCCATCTGACATTAATTTCGTGTTGGTCGAGTCCTTTTTTATTTTTCATGATGTACCTTTTATAGTCCTAGGAAGGGTTTTTATTAGAAATACGGTACGAGCATTGGTTTCAAGGTGCTAGATGAGTGAAATCACGTGACAAGGACTAGAAGTTGTCTGCTCGTGTCCCATACATCCATTATAAATTTCATTTATGTCTAGAATTAGGACGGGATATGTATATATGGAGTCCGACCGCCATTTTTTCTCTTCAGGGATATGTTGTCAACCTAATGACACCAGTCTTTTTATTATTTTACTTGGCTTGCTCTACTACTTTTCTGTATAATTGCATTCTTAAGCTATTTCTCCTGTTTCTTTATGTTTGCATCTAGGATACTACAAAAATTACAATTTAGGCTCTTTAGGACAGTTAAATTGTAAATATTTCTATAAAAATCCTCATAATAATTTCGAGATAGATTAAAATTTCGGATTAAAATTGTCAAGATTTTTTAAAACCTACTTTTACTTTTCTGCATGGTCTTCAGGTCGGTTTTAAAATGGATTTCATATCATGGTCTTCACCTAAGTCATATAATAGGTCATTCACAATATCTAAGAACCACTCAAGGTAACTGCAACATGTCCTGAGGAGAAATCCCCATATTTTTTCCAACCTGACTGACCTAACATAAATTTCTATTTAGGCGGTTTTCAAGTGCGTTTAAGTTGTTAACTCAGACGGATGTCAATCCATTTGTCGGGAACGTTCTCAACTTTTTAGTTGAACCTCCATTTTCTTCTCTTTTTCAAGCGGCATACGAGCCACTTCGGCAAGTAAAAGTCCCACCTCTTGGAGCTTAATCTCATATCATAGGATAAAGTTTTTTTTCCTTTGACCTTAGAGCTATTGAGGTCCCTATGGATGACACAATTCAAGGATTGCTGATCAGGAATCTTTGGACGTTTTGGGTCGAGTTCTTGCACAACTAGGTATATTTCTAGTATTTTGGGATGACAGGTCAGTTGTAGCCTACTCGACTACCTCTACCTTCCAGAGATTACTCCTCTCTTCCTTTAACTACCCCTGTTCAGCCCTGTTGCTCCTTTTTTTGCCTTCGTTGGTATCATCTTGATGGCCCGATTACCGATGAGTCGTCTTCTGTTTGAGATACGAGGATTTGTTATTTGTCATTATGGCCTGGATGTGCTTTAACATATTAGGATTTTTGGTCGAGATGATTTGGTTACTTCACAGGCTTCATATGTCGATGAGTTCATTACTCATGTGGGACCATGAGAGACCCACTCTCTGCCCCGTGGCTTAGTGGGAGCTTTGAAAGCATTAGTACATTCCCATACGAAATAAATATTCTTTGACAACCCTATACTAGTCCACACTACTAATGTAAGCCAAACTCCTTTGGATCACGACAATATGTAATTTATCAAGTGAGATACGTCAACTTGGGAGCACTCTAGACCCCAGAACAAGCAAACACACCAGAATCTCTGGTTGTGGGTCGTTTACGTATGTATTCTTTCGCGGATATTGGTTCAAGTTGCTTTTGTTAGATCTTGTTTTGTCGGATATACTAGATCTATTCTTGCGAGGTTTATCGCACGTAGGCTCTACACTTTTTCTTTCTCCTTTTTGTCGGCTTTGTTATATGTTTTTCTTTTCTGGTTCCTCTCTTCTCTTGATCATTTACATGATCTAAAAGAGAGACTTATTCGAAAAATTGGTGTAATCGATGATGGACAAAATAGCGACTCCTTTAAAATAAAAAAAGAAATGAACAAAAACAATGCGGACCTTCAATGAACAGCTCGACCTTACAATCATCCAGTATTGTGGCTGCTTGGCCACACGCAAGCGTTCCATGGGTAATATTCATGTACAAACTAGAATGCTCCTGCAGTACCTACGTACTTTAGGGTACAACGTGTAAATGTACAATGATCAATTCCTATAAATTGGGGTATATTTCATGAATAAAAGTTACACAAATTTATCGTTCATTATTGTGTTATTGCTCCCCCTTCTCTTTCTACCATCCTTCATGCGTTCTATTCCTTAGGCAGACCTCCCAGATAAACTAGGATTCAACGCTCTTATTTTTACAAATGAGGCATCTAATTTATCTTTTTTTTTATCACTCTTCAATAATAAAATTCACATTTCATCTAGGAGTGTAAATTCAGGTAGCTGGTCGGGTTCTAGTCCGACCCAAATAGGGTTTATTCGAACCCGACCCGAATAATAAATGAGTTGAAAACTAAAACGTGAAACCGACCCAAACTCGAGTTTGACAAGCTAAACTGAACCCGACTCGAAATTTCGTGCTTATTCGGGTCACGTTTCGATTTCGAGTTCAACCTGAATCCGACCCAAATAATAAGCAGGTCGAATTTTTTGACCTGAACCTAACTCATAAAAATATTAGATCAACCTTAACTCAAATTTTTCGAGTCCCCGAGATGGATTTGACGTGTTGAGTCAATTTTTAATAGGGTGCTCATTTTATGAAAATGAGAGTTGGGTGTGGGATAGTCTGTACGTAAATTTCCGTAATTGTGCGCGGATTTGCTTGCGGACGCCCACACATCTGCATGCTTCCAACTTCGTCTTTCAAGCGATTGGATTTGATTTTTGTTATCAGCAAAGCGACACGATCGCGTCGCTCGCCACTCTTCTAGGATAGTAATGGTTGCAAATCACTAGCCGGCAACCTTTGCGTCACTCTTCAGCGATTGGGAGACCCTTGCAAGAGAGGTATCTACCTAGGGCACCAGTGAAGCTGTGATGGGAATGATGTATGGCAGTGCTGTTCGGCTCGCAACCAAACTCCGGCATCATTTTACTCAGAGAGCTTGTCTCCTTCATTCTCACGCCACCAGCTTCGGTGATACTTCTCTTCAACTGTTATGACTCTTCTCTCTATTTCATAGAAACTTGTGTTCTCTATGTTGGATAACTGTACTGTCATGTCCGGGATGGTGCTGGTTTATTCTGCAATTATGATTATGACTAGCGTATTTCAGATGATTGCAGCAAATAGGAATTGTCATTCTGAATTTAGAATCATTGTAGTGAAACGAAGTAGAAATTACTTTCCATTTATAAGGAGGAATGATCGGCATAAGTCAATAATATGAAAAGATGCTTATTTATCATAACCTGAGGGGTCTGTTCGATTTCAAGTTGTGATAAGTGGTACTTTCATTTTTCGAAGTGAAAATTTGAGAAATTTTGAATAAACTGATTGTGTGCCTATCAGGAAAGTGCAAATTCTTTTATGTTCTTTGATTGTGTAGAAACTGTAAGTTTCTGATGGTGGAATAGTCACTTTGTTCATCTAGACTGCGTATTTTGGTTTTGTGCACCCACTCTAGGTTTAAATTAGTAAAACCCTAAGTAGGGAGGGCACATCCGAACATGTTGTAGTTAAATATTGTCAACTGGAACAAAAATGGTTGTAGGAATTTTTATGAATTTTTAAATTTGATGTTGTTCCTATCAACCTCATTTTTGTGCAATTATGTATTTTAAATTATTATGTGTTTATATTGTAAATCACCTCCTTTTCTCAGAGGTGACAAAAAGTAAAAATATACACAAGGCCCTAATGCCAGGAATATTACTAACCGAAAGCCTTTATTAATTGTTCTCAATTTCGGTAAAATACTTCCTTGGAATCTAGATATTATTATTATTATTATTTATAAAATTTTATGTTCTTTTTATTATGTTTTAATACTATATACTTTGATAGATAAATTGTCTGGAATGGCATATTCTTTTCACCGAATCCTATCATAGTGATGTTAAATCTATGCTAGACTTATTGTTCTTTTTTAGAATGTTTGAATGGTTTTACCAATGTATTGGGATGAAGGAGCATGCTTTCTACCTGCATTGATATTTTTATTTTCCTTCCTGGTTAAATGAAGTTCTCATATGCTCAGTTAAATATGTTATATTTCTCTTAGTCTTTATTGTCCCTATTAAATGAGGGCATCATATACTCTTTGCTCTAAGAAATCATCGTTTGGCATAAGCATGCAGCTTTTTTAAATCTTATTGGCTGGGACCAATATCTCAGTGCACTGGTATTGGTTGGTATTGGTTTATGATGTCAGATGCATCTTGGTTTATGAGGAGGCTATTAAATTTTGGTATGGAGGAGCAATGATTTGTGCCTTAACTGTTTCTTTTGAGCATGAAAGTAGCTGGTTTATGGAGTCATCCACCTTCATGATTGCACAATGAGAAGAGTAATCCTTGTATATATTTGATTGAAAACTATAAAGATATGGAACTTTATTTTAACTTCTATTTTAAAAGATGCTACTAATATGATATTCAACATCTTCACTACGCACCAAGCAAATAAATGTGTTTTATTGACCAAATTTAAAAAGAAAATTTTTGACCGTGCTTTATGAGGCTAAATTAGGCTTTTTTTGCATGTTATATAAGATTTGAATGTGTTGCTCTATTATTGATATGTATAACTGATTGTGAGATGCTTAATTATCTACCGATCAAAGTCACTTTTGTTTTCTTTTATGTCAGATAAAGAGCACTCATGCTAAGTTTACCTGCAGGATTTAAAGAGGTACCTGAAGAAGAAAAAAGTAAACTAGTTGGTAATGTCTTCAGCAGTGTCGCTTCAAACTATGACCTTATGAATGATCTGATGAGCAGTGGATTGCATAGGTTATGGAAGGACAGGTTGGATTTTCTTATCTAATTAAAATTATTTATAACCTAATTTTTGGCCACTAAATATGTGTATTACATATTTGACAAATAACTTTTCAGATTGGTTTCAAAACTTCATCCTTTTACTGGTATGAAGCATCTTGATGTTGCTGGTGGGACAGGTATAAAAAGTTGAAGGAGCATTTACTTATACCACACAATTCTTATGTATTTACATATCTAAGACCTAAACATTCATATTTAAATGCATTCCGCTGAAATATTTAACATCCCATCTAAAATATCACAATTACTATCTTTTTAAAAAGTGAGATACACTTGTAAATATCGATCTTTGGGCGTCAGATATGTAAATACATAAGAATTGTGTGGTATGTATGTAAATTTACCAAATTTGGAATACTCTGTGATTAAACAATTAATTCCACTAATATGTTGCAGTCATTTTATTAGCAATGAATGTTAATGTTAATAAATAACCTGATTCTTATTGAATATTTTTTGAATTATTAGGTTTTTTTTTCCTTTGGTGCATTAATGATATCAAAGAATTTCCTTAAATAGTATACTTATCAATCGATTATATGTTTAACTGTTTGATTGCTTTCATTCTTTTTTGAATGTGAACCAAGCCATTTTTATTTTCTTTTTGAGTGTTTAGTCAAAATTGGGGGGCATCAATAAAGCTTAATGTTCATAAGCAGCTTTTGTTCTGTTTATATATTTATTTAAGCGTGACTAATTCTATAAGTAAAATGAGCCAATTTTGAATAAGATTTTTTCGCCTCGTTTTCAAATGAATCACTTAATAGCCAAATTGATTATATCTAATTCGACAAGAACTTGATTTATATGCGATATATAGTTATATAATATTATTGCAAAACCCATAATTATATGCGTATATAATGTTGATTTATTTCTTGTATATGTTATTAAAATGATTGAATGCACTCTAGAAGTTGTGGACAGCACACATTTTGAGCTTTATGATGCTCAAGAAACAGTACACGATGAAAAACACATCTTTTTTCATGCAATTGGAGCCATGAAATTAAAATATTATTTGCAATTGATGTTTATCGACGTAACTCCTCCATTCTCTTTGGCTTGTGCTTGGCTCGATAGGAAACCAATCGAAAACATGAACTTGGTTTTTTTAACTCGCTGACCAAGTTGAACTCATTTGCATTTGCCTTTGTTGGTTTATGAACCTGTCTGAAGAATGAACCATCTAATCCTGTGGAGTTTGTGGTTAATTTCTTACTTTTTTCTTATTAATGCCTTCTTTGGTTTGATCTAAATCTTCTTTGGCTATAGAAGCTTTTAAATTTTTTTGGAATGTACTTTGTATAATTGATTGATAGTAGTTGTTGGCATGTTTCTTCCCTTTTTTCCAGAAAAAGAAAATCAGCGTAAAATTTTGCTGATATGTANGTTTGCATTTGCCTTTGTTGGTTTATGAACCTGTCTGAAGAATGAACCATCTAGTCCTGTGGAGTTTGTGGTTAATTTCTTACTTTTTCCTTATTAATGCCTTCTTTGGTTTGATCTAAATCTTCTTTGGCTATAGAAGTTTTTTAATTTTTTTGGAATGTACTTTGTATATTTGATTGGTAGTAGTTGTTGGCATGTTTCTTCCCTTTTTTCCAGAAAAAGAAAATCAGCGTAAAATTTTGCTGATATGTAGCAATATTTTAGAATTTATGGCTTGTTAATGAAACCGTGCAGGTGATGTAGCTTTTCGTATCCTACAAAGAATAAAGAGTGTAAGTCACAGTGCCATGCAAAGCAGTCTGGATGACTTCAATGAAGAATCACAANCAAGGAATAAAGAGTGTAAGTCACAGTGCCATGCAAAGCAGTATGGATGACTTCAATGAAGAATCACAAATCTATATCTGTGACATTAACCCAAGTATGTTAGACATAGGAAAGAAGCGTGCCATTGAACAAGGTATCTTTGATGATACTGCCTTGAATTGCGCCCAATTTTGATATAATTTTATATTTTTGTCCCTATTACTTGCATTTGAGCTGGTATGTAGGGTTTTCTGAAGAGAAGTCTCTAGTTTGGCTTGAAGGTGATGCAGAAGCTTTGAAATTTGAGGATAATTCAATGGATGGTTATACTATTGCCTTTGGGATCAGAAATGTAACGCACATAGAGCAGGCACTCTCTGAAGCTTACAGGTGACCTCTATAGGCTAATCTCACACAACTTTTTTGAAAAATGTCATACATGCCACTTAATCCCTATGCATTTACATATCTAACACCTAAAGTTCAGTTTTTACTTGTATGCTATGCATGAAAAGATGTATGATAGTGGCATTTTTGATGTGATATAAAAGATTGTGGTTGTATAAATGTAAAAAAAGTAGAGTTTAGGTGATACATAGTTATTGGGCGGTATATATGTTAATGCCCCAACTATTTATGGCCATTCTTAATCCTCGAATCAACACTTCTCTGTAAGACGCCTTGTTTCAGGCACAATAAAAGAGAAATTTCTGGCCATCGGCATCTTTTTTTTTTGTGTGTGTGGCAGGCAGGCTAGAAACCTGCCATTTTTTGTGTTCCTGGATCTCATATCATCCACCAAACCAAGTGCGGCTATAAAGTTAAATTAGTGTGTAGTAGCATAGATGATTGGGCATGCCATGATAGATAATAAATTCAATTCTAGAGAAGTTTCTGAAATTGCAGAATCAGTCTTACAATAAAATGTGGAAATTAATTTATATAACTGCAAAATAAACATATCTCCAGCCGTTGATTTTGTCTTTTTTTAATTTTTATCAACTTTGAAGTTTTATAAACGTCAATTAATTTTCAGTTGGCGGTGTATGTCTTAAGGGGATTGAAGGCCTATGGACCTCAAAAATATTTCGGCCTTTTGGAAGTGACAGTTTAAAACATTTACAGNCTTTTTTGTGTGTGTGGCAGGCAGGCTAGAAACCTGCCATTTTTGCCCTCCTGGATCTCATATCACCCACCAGACCAAGTCGGCTATAAAGTCAAATTAGTGTGTAGTAGCATAAATGATTGGGCATGCCATGATAGATAATAAATTCAATTCTAGAGAAGTTTCTGAAGTTGCATAATCAGTTTTACAATAAAATCTGAAAATTAATTTATATAACTGCAAAATAAACATATCTCCAGCCATTGATTTTGTCATTTTTTAATTTTTATCAACTTTGAAGTTTTATAAACTTCAATTAATTTTCAATTGGCGGTGTATGTCTGAAGGGGATTGAAGGCCTATGGCCCTCAAAAATATTTCGGCCTTTTGGAAGTGACAGTTTAAAACATTTACAGGAAACAAATTTCAGACCATAGTTGACATTTCCGAAGGATGGTCAATATTTACGTAGAAGTATACTATAGTTTGTAGAATTGGGATTTTGATAGTGATTTGGAACGATAAGATGTGTCTTCGTAAAACACTCGAAATCAAGAACAGTGTTGTTGAAAATGAACTTGGTTATTAAATTTGACTTCATACAAACTAAACGAGCTNCAATATTTAGGTAGAAGTATACTATAGTTTGTAGAATTGGGATTATGATAGTGATTTGGAACGATAAGATGTGTCTTCGTAAAACAATCGAAATCAAGAACAGTGTTGTTGAAAATGAACTTGGTTATTAAATTTGACTTCATACAAACTAAACGAGCTTTTTGTTTGTTCCATAATTTTGTTTACATTTGACAACCTCAGGGTATTGAAGCGGGGCGGCCGATTTCTTTGCCTGGAATTGAGTCATGTGGAGCAGCCCTTCTTCAAACAANTAATATTTAGGTAGAAGTATACTATAGTTTGTAGAATTGGGATTATGATACTTTTTTTAATGCATCCCAGTGATTTGGAACGATAAGATGTGTCTTCGTAAAACACTTGAAATCAAGAACAGTGTTGTTGAAAATGAACTTGGTTATTAAATTTGACTTCATACAAACTAAACGAGCTTTTTGTTTGTTCCATAATTTTGTTTACATTTGACAACCTCTAGGGTATTGAAGCGGGGCGGCCGATTTCTTTGCCTGGAATTGAGTCATGTGGAGCAGCCCTTCTTCAAACAAATGTGAGTTATAGTTAGCATGTGCTATTAACTCTGGCTCACTTCTTCTGCATTTTTTCTCAATTTTATCTCTTTTAAATGATAGAATTGCTAAATATTTGATTTTTCATTCATGCATATGAATTTGTTCTGTGGTCTGGGAAAAGGAAATTCATAAAACTTTGTTATTTCCTCTGCAGTTATGACTACTACTCGTTTAATGTGATTCCGGCTATTGGAGAGCTCGTGGCAGGTGATCGAGAGTCTTATCAATATTTGGTTGAGAGCATACGTCGATTCCCTAACCAGGTTTGCTTTTCTCCTTCCTCTTATTTCCATCCCACCCATGATGAATTTTATTGATTTAGCCCTTCTTTCTGTCACATAATGAAAACAAAGGGCCATTTACACATATACCACAGAATTTCTATGTATTTACATATCAACACCAAAATTTAAATTTTGACATTAATAACACCCAAGTCTTTCATACCACATCAAAAATACCACCATTTTTACTTTTAAAATGTGAGATGCGCCTTTTCATGCATGGTTGAGGTCGCATGTATTTAATAATTGAAGTTTAGGTGTTAGATTTATAAATACATAGAAATTGAGTGGTATGCATGTAAATCTTCCTTAAAAAAAAAAAGGCAACTATGCGTTGCAAATTTTCTCCTGAGCATTTCATTTTGAGATTTCTGTCCATCAATTCTCCATGTAATTTTCACTGGCTTAAATAGGACACTTTTGCGCGAATGATAGCTGATACTGGATTTTGGAAGGTTGAATATGAGAATCTTGTTGGGGGGGTTGTTGCCATTCATNTCTTCCTTAAAAAAAGGCAACTATGCGTTGCAAATTTTCTCCCGAGCATTTCATTTTGACATTTTTGTCCATCAATTCTCCATGTAATTTTCACTGGCTTAAACAGGATACTTTTGCTCGAATGATAGCTGATACTGGATTTTGGAAGGTTGAATATGAGAATCTTGTTGGGGGGGTTGTTGCCATTCATTCTGCAGTGAAGTGGTAGGGAAGAGCTTCGCATTTCATTCTTCAATTATCATTCAAATGTAATATTTAATTGACTCCAGTTTCTTCTTGTCATCAGAAGCATTTTATTTTATTTTTTTGTTCTTTGCTGGAATTAAGCTCGATATGGATGTTAATGAAAACTAACAGTTCTTAGTATATTAAGTAAGTTTTGTTCGCATCATTAATGATAGATTTCTTTTGTTCTTAGTTCAGTTTTTACAATCTATATTAACTAGAGGGCTTANGGTCTTTTGTTCTTAGTTCAGTTTTTACAATCTATATTAACTAGAGGGCTTACCATTTCAACCAGTCTTACTGGCCAAAATAATCTGCGTAATTTGCCTTCTTGATGAAACTCCGTGAATGTATACTATGAGCTCTACGAAACTATTTCCTGAATAAAAAAGGGGAATTTACGTGCATAGCACTTAATTCTTAAGCATTTACATATCTCACACCTAAACTCTTTACAGCTAAATTACCTTTCTTTTAGGTGAATGTCTGTAATTCACTTTTTCATACTTATGTAGGGGTGCTTTGAAAGTAAAAATTTAGAGTATGGGTGTGAGATATGTAAATGCATAAAAATTTCCAAATAAAAAAATATTGTTCAATGGAGATAATTAAGTTGAGTTCGTAGTGTCACCTCCCAAAAGAGCCCTTAAGAGAGGTGGGCAGCCCATAATTTAACTACTGTTTTTCGGCCTTACACCTAGCCGATGTGGGACTATTTGTCCGTGACATTCTCCTCCATCCAATCACGTGACGCCCTCGTCACGAATCGCCTTCATCGAGGGTCCCACTGGACCATGGAGAGTTCACACACATAGCAGACAGTAATCTACTCTGATACTATTTGTCACCTCCCAAAAGAACCCTTAAGAGAGGTGGGCAGCCCAGGATTTAATTACTGTTTTTCGGCTCTATACCTAGCCGATGTGGGACTATTTGTCCGTGACAGTAGGTTTTTTCATTATGAGGTTATGTATTCAAAATTTTGTTATGCATCTACCGTGTGCTGATTAAATTTGATCACATTTTTAAATGATATAAATAAACGATGTAATGGATAAAATTCATATACCTGATTTTTGAATTATAATTTTATTGGACTAAGCCCGACCAATCTGAACCAACCAAATGATAGAATGGTCGATTCATATGCCTATTTATGTAAATACCCAAAGTGCTCCGTAACTCCCCAATGAAAGTAGAAGCAAGCATATAAATACACATTATACCCCCCCTTTCCTATAAATAAGGGGCTCATTTCTACGTTAAATGGACGCACATACATTTTCTTCATTCCACTGCTGATTATTCGTGCACTCTCTCTCCCTCCATCTCTTTTTCTCTCTCTTTTCTATTTGATGCTCAATTCCTTAAATGTGACTCGCAGATGTTTTCAGATTCAACAGTTGATACAGAAATAATTAGGCAAGGAATCAGCTGCATAGAAATTTAGTTCTCAAGCAATATTAGAAATTGGCAGCTGAATTTAAAATCCAACTAATTTGTAGGTTTGCAGTAATCTAACATTTTATTAAACTAAAAATAGCTTGCATTTATAATCACCGAAATTTCCATCGGATGGTCGGCAGTCTCTCTCAGTCCAGCCGAGTTGAAGGGCATGCGAACGCTGATCCATCCTCCGAAATAAATTACAAAACTCTTTTAATTGAATCGTTGCTTAAATGCTTTAAAATGATTTTCAATAAGAAATAAATAAATTTATAATGTTAGTTTGAATGGCATCTTCTATTAATAATTTTAAAATAATGTTGAGCATAGTTATTATGCTTTATTAAATAAAAGAAATAGCAAATCAATACAAGTAGGTTGTCATGCTAATANTTTAAGTGTGACTCGCCGATGTTTTCAGATTCAACAGTTGATGCAGAAATAATTAGGCAAGGAATCAGCTGCATAGAAATTTAGTTCTCAAGCAATATTAGAAATTGGCAGCTGAATTTAAAATCCAACTAATTTGTAGGTTTGCAGTAATCTAACATTTTCTTAAACTAAAAATAGCTTGCATTTATAATCACCGAAATTTCCATCGGATGGTCGGAAGTCTCTCTCAGTCCAGCCGAGTTGAGGGGCATGCGAACGCTGATCCATCCTCCAAAATAAATTACAAAACTCATTTAATTGAATCGTTGCTTAAATGCTTTAAAATGATTTTCAATAAGAAATAAATGAATTTATAATGTTTAGGGTTTATGGCATCTTCTATTAATAATTTTAAAATAATTTTGAGCATAGTTATTATGCTTTATTAAATAAAAGAAATAGCAAATCAATACAAGTAGGTTGTCATGCTAATACACCACAAACATATAGTGTGCTCGCCTTTTTTTTTTTTTTTTTTGAGACGCTGAATATGAATTTAGGGTTTCGGATGCTGCCGGTCAAAATGAGCTCTTATTCCATCAAGACATCAGATTTAAATTTGCGTCCGGAATCCAGTGGGCACTTGTCACGCGACAAGTGGGCAACACCGCAATGCATTGGTTGGGTAGGTTTTATAGAAGCGTGGGACCCACTTGCCGCGTGACGCATGACCACTTGACTCCGGACTCAAATTTTGCTGAAATAATTTTCGGTCAAAATAGGAAGAAATAAAAAATAGTGATATCAAATGCATGAAGTAGAGTAAAATTCGAGCCCATTAAATATTAGATTAATGTGAAAATTCCCTTTAACTTTTTAAATTTAGAGAATTTTTCATGAAGTATTACTTGGGTTTAAGTGCATCTACAATTATCATAATATATANGAAATGCAATCCCCACACTAACAGATGATTACAGAATAAAACTTACCATTATAAAACACTTAAAACAAGAAAAAAATAAAAAACAATTTCCCAAACAAACTTATTAATGCATTCTGAAACACAACACATAAATAGCTAAAATCCAGACAAACCCCAAAGTTTTAAATTTATACCATACCTAAACTAGCTTAATTAATCATGCGGCAAGCGCACANCTCCAGGTTGAGTGAACCCTTATGGCTGCTCTATGTAAATCTGCTCTTCCAAATCACCATACAAGAAAGCAGTTTTAACATCCATCTGCTCCAAATGCAAATCCCAAATAGCTACTAATGCAACACTGCCCTGATTGAAGTATGTCTGACCACAGGAGAAAAGATTTCATCATAATCTATCCCCTTCTGCTATGAAAATCCTTTTGCAACCAGTCGAGCCTTGAACTTTTCCCCTTCTTTTTCTGATACTGCTGGTTTCCTTTTGTAGACCCATTTTGCACCCAATAGCCTTCTTTCCCTCTCGAAGTTGAACTAGCTCCCAAGTGTGATTTTTCTGCAAAGACTTCATCTCCTCAACCATTGCAGGAAGCTGAACTAGCTCCCAAGTGTGGTTTTTCTGCAAAGACTCCATCTCCTCAACCATTGCAACCCATCCATTTCTCTTTCTCCTGGCTAGTGATAGCTCGTTGTTATGATATGGCTCATATACCATATAGGGACAGACGCTGGAACGAAGCGGAGCGAAAGAATCTGTCCAAATTGGGAAGTTACGTTATATGGGTTGGGGCTATACGGTACGGGATAATTTGGGAATTACATATTGTACTGCAGGGCTTACTCTAAGATTATAAACAAATCTATTTGTAATCTTAGGTCTTTGAGAGAGAGTTGAATTTTGTATTCTGTATTCTTTTCTGAATATTGAAAAGAAGATCGTCGCTCTGCTCCCGAGGATGTAGGCATCTTTGCCGAACCTCGTTAAATCTCTGTGTTTTTCTGGAATTGTGTCGATTACTGTTTTTCTTCGCCCTAATTTTCTCAACAAGTGGTATCAGAGCCTGGTTCGGGGGGAAGAAAATTTTCTTCGGCGGCGTAAGAAGAACGATTTGGAGGCTTGGCTTCTGCGTTTTGGGAGAAGGTTTCACGTGGTTTGCCGGTTCGGTTGTTCGCGGCTATTCAACGAAGCGGATTCGGACGGAGCTCGGTCGGGCTTCAGAAACGGCAGAAAAAGGAGAAATTCTATCGAGCAGAAGATCGCCTTTCCTGGAAGGTGTTTTTTGCGGCTGTTTGAACAAAAAAAAGAGGAATCGGCGACGACTTCGGCGAGGGCTCTGTCAAAGGCGATCGGGCGCAAAGCAGAGAAAGGAAATAGTGGAGGCCCGGAAAGGAAGCTGGGCGGAGGTCAAAAAAGGAAGGAGCAGTCCTGCGGCAGAGGGAAGAATTAAATTTCGGACATTCCATTGCTGGCAGCGAAGAAGAAGGGAATCCCTGGACAGGAGGCTACTTTGCTGTCTTGGAAGATTAAAATTAGGAAGGATTTTCAAATATCCTTGCTAGTGCTAAATTTTCCTTGTTGGAGGCTTGTTTCCTTTTCTGCAGGCGGGAGGATCAAGGGAATAAAAGGAATATTTTCTGCCAAAACAGGGAAGTAGTTTAATTTCCCTTACTGCAATAAAATTGATTATTAGGAGAATTGATTTCACTTAATTAAAGGAAAGCTTTTTAATTAAATTGTTTTAAATCAAATTAAGCAAATTTAATTAAGAATTTTCTTTGCTGGATAAAGAGAGGAAATAAAGGAAATATTTATTTCTTTTCTTGGAAGCGAAGAGGAAATTTTTTGCTTTGCTCGAAGATTTCAATTTTTTCTTTCTTTTTTTAAAAAAAAAAAAAGTCCAAGCANAGAGGATCAAGGGAATCAAAGGAATATTTTCTGCCAGAACAGGGAAGTAGTTTAATTTCCCTTACTGCAAGAAAATTGATTATTAGGAGAATTGATTTCACTTAATTAAAGGAAAGTTTTTAATTAAATTGTTTTAAATCAAATTAAGCAAATTTAATTAAGAATTTTCTTTGCTGGGTAAGGAGAGGAAATAAAGGAAATATTTATTTCTTTTCTTGGAGGCGAAGAGGAAATTTTTTGCTTTGCTCGAAGATTTCAATTTTTTCTTTCTTTTTTAAAAAAAAAATAATAAAAGGTCTAAGCAAGGATTTTTGCAGAGGAATTTTTTGCAGAATCAAAATTGTTCGCAAGGCGGACGGGCTCGCGTGAACGAACAGGTGCGAAACAGTTTGGATAAAGGGCTACGGCAGTTCGGCGAGTTATGCTTCGGGGAGTTCGCGGTAGAGGCGGCGTCGCGNGTGATCAAATTTAACTGGATTACATGTCCATACCTCTTCTGCGACCTTGCAATCCAATGATGCTCGAGGTGATCTATTGATGAGATAGTATGTCATATTCACAGCATCTGCCCAGAAACTCTTAGGAAGCCCTGCATTCAGTCTCAAGCACCTTGCCCTTTCAGTTAATGACCAGTTCATCCATTCTGCCACACCATTCTGTTGTGGTGTCTTACGCACTGAAAAATGCATCTGAATCCCATGCTCCTCACAGAACTTCTGAAACTGTGAATTCGTGTACTCTGTGTCATTATCATATCTCAAATACTTGATTTTTCTGCCAGTTTGGTTCTCCACCTCAGCTTTCCACAGCTTGAATTTAGAAAAAACTTCAGATTTCTGCTTCAAGAAATACACCCAAACTTTTCTGTAGAAATCATCAATAAAGGTAACGAAATACTGAGATCCTCCCAATGACAACTCCCTAGTAGGGCCCCATACATCAGAATGCACATAATCAAGGATTCCTTCAGTTTTGTGCTTTCCAGTCATAAAACTGACTCTAGTCTGCTTTCCAAGAATACAAAACTTACAAAGATTGAGCTTGCAGCTTTTAACACCATGCAGCAGATTTCCTCTATGCAATTCTGCCATCCCACGCTCACTGAGATGACCCAGACGCATATGTCATAGCTTTGTACTGTCATTATCTGACTCCACAGAATGAACTCCACCTACAACTGTACT
>JXCR01148281.1:48768-62172 GCA_002079205.1 Phalaenopsis hybrid cultivar
GTAATTTGCCTTCTTGATGAAACTCCGTGAATGTATACTATGAGCTCTACGAAACTATTTCCTAAATAAAAAAGGGGAATTTACGTACATAGCACTTAATTCTTAAGCATTTACATATCTCACACCTAAACTCTGAATTTTACAGCTAAATTACCTTTCTTTTAGGTGAATGTCTGTAATTCACTTTTTCATACTTAGGTAGGGGTGCTTTGAAAGTAAAAAATTAGAGTATGGGTGCGAGATATGTAAATGCATAAGAATTGGGTGCTATGTATGTAAATTTTCAAATAAAAAAAATATTGGTCAATCGAGGCAATTAAGTTGAGTGTTTAGGCTTTTCCATTATGAGGTTATGTATTCAAAATCTTTGTGATGCATCTACCGTGTGCTGATTAAATTTGATCACATTTTTAAATAATATAAATAAACGATGTAATGGATAAAATTCATATACCTGATTTTTGAATTATAATTTTAAAGATCACAACTTAAAATAATGACTTCATAAATTAAGAACAGAACATTAGAAAACGTAATTTAATTATGATTTTAATTACAATGAGAAAATTAATTTTAATGGTTTTAAGTAAAAGTAACAGCAGTTGTAAGTCATGTGTCAGCATGAATCTCAAAGAGATTAAATTGATTTAGAGATTTCATAGATGAAAGATCAGAAGTCTCATCACTGGAAGATAAAAAAAAAAAAAAATTGGCCTAACCAAAGTATAGATTTCTTAGACCCGGACCCGAAGTTGACCAAATGCAGGTCGTCCGAACAAAAAATTAAGATGTCCAAAAGTGAGAGAAAGCGCAGCCAAAGTCTCGCCCAGCATCACCAGTCACCTCAAAAGAGCCTCGGAGATTTTCATCAGAAGGTCGATGGTTTTACCATTATACACTGCGAACACCCCACAGAATTTTTCTCAAAGAGCGAGCCACCTGTCAAATTACGGTAATTTATCCTCAAGCCGATAGTTTAGTCTCATCGTGACGACATGAGCTCCACATATAGGGGTTAATAGTCGATAACCGAATCAAAGCAGACGACCGACAGACTCAAGCCAATCGAGCAGATTCCAGACGATCGAAGATCAAGAAGAGCCCGACAACACCAACTTAGCATAGTCTGACGAACGAGTCTTATTGGACTAAGCCCGACCAATCTGAACCAACCAAATGATAGAATGGTCGATTCATATGCTTATTTATGTAAATACCCAAAGTGCTCCGTAACTCCCCAATGAAAGTAGAAGCAAGCATATAAATACACATTATATCCCCCTTTCCTATAAATAAGGGGCTCATTTCTACGTTAAATGGGCGCACATACAATTTTCTTCATTCCACTGCTGATTATTCGTGCACTCTCTCTCCCTCCATCTCTTTTTCTCTCTCTTTTCTATTTGATGCTCAATTCCTTAAATGTGACTCGCAGATATTTTCAGATTCAACAGTTGATACAGAAATAATTAGGCAAGGAATCAGCTGCATAGAAATTTAGTTCTCAAGCAATATTAGAAATTGGCAGCTGAATTTAAAATCCAACTAATTTGTAGGTTTGCAGTAATCTAACATTTTATTAAACTAAAAATAGCTTGCATTTATAATCACCGAAATTTCCATCGGATGGTCGGCAGTCTCTCTCAGTCCAGCCGAGTTGAAGGGCATGCGAACGCTGATCCATCCTCCGAAATAAATTACAAAACTCTTTTAATTGAATCGTTGCTTAAATGCTTTAAAATGATTTTCAATAAGAAATAAATAAATTTATAATGTTAGTTTGAATGGCATCTTCTATTAATAATTTTAAAATAATGTTGAGCATAGTTATTATGCTTTATTAAATAAAAGAAATAGCAAATCAATACAAGTAGGTTGTCATGCTAATACACCACAAACATATAGTGTGCTGTGCTCGCCCTTTTTTTTTTTTTTTAATGTTGAATATGAATTTAGGGTTTCGGATGCTGCCGGTCAAAATGAGCCCTTATTCCATGAAGACACCAGACTCAAATTTGCGTCCGGAATCCAGTGGTCACTTGTGGCGTGACAAGTGGGCCCCACTGCAATGCACTGGTTGGGTAGGTTTCATAGAAGCGCGGGGCCCACTTGCCGCGTGACGCATGACCACTGGACTCCGGACTCAAATTTTGCGTTTGATGTTTTGATGAAATAATTTTCGGTCAAAATAGGAAGAAATAAAAAATAGTGATATCAAATGCATGAAATAGAGTAAAACTCGAGCCCATTAAAGATTAGAGTAATGTCAAAATTCTCTTTAACTTTTTAAATTTAGAGAATTTTTTATGAAGTATTACTTGGGTTTAAGTGCATCTACAATTATCATAATAAATAAATTTTTTTTTTTGAATATTTTCACTCAAATGGCTATTATGTTGCGATGCAAATATTGATAATGCTAAAATATTTATATGCATCTTAAGGAATGCTAGTAAAGGACATACTTTGTATGGCGTGACAACCTAATTAATGAAAACTAATTGAATTGCTTAAAAATCTGTTGTAATCAATTACGAACCTTTGGAGTTAAACGGACGGATGTAGACTCTCAAAAATTATTACATCAGGACTATGCACGTATAGTTACGCGCGGAGTCGGATGAAATCACGCCACGTGGAGGTGCAGAAAAAAAATAGGCCCGGTAACACAAAAGAATATTCCTCCCGTGTTATTTTGTGTTATTCAGATGTTATTATATGTTCTTGAGATGTTATTGTATTCTGAGAATATTCCTGATGTTATAATAACACAATAACCCCATAAATAACACATGATTAACACACAATAACATGAATAACACATAGTAACACTTGAATAACACGAGAGGAATATTCTCTTATGTTATCAGGCATATTTTTTTTTTTCTATCACCGCCACGTGACATGATTTCATTGGACTCCACACGTAACTTTACGTGCGGAGTCCTGATGCAATATTTTCAATTTTTCTTTTTTTTTAATCTTTTTATGGCATCCATGGTTAATAATTTTTTTTTGAAATATAGATACAACCTAATTTTTTTGAAGCATAGTTATAATTGTTTCATTTTTACATTTTGGGACATCAATAACTAAGAAGGCTTGTTTTGAAAGCCTACAGCAGCGGCTTAAACCCCCCATAGCAAATATTGCAGCAGTTCAAAATCGTTGTCTTTGCTCTGCGCCACAAGATCTATTTACACCGGTCCTAAAACCGCCACGACAAACCCTAAGCTACAGTAGCGGTTTAAACCTCCACAAGTTTATTAAAAAAAATGCATGGGACATTGTGTGGCGGTTTAAACGGCCATTAATTTTACATATTTTTTAATTTTTTTATTTTAAATTAAATAACTTGAAATGCAATCCCCACACTAACAGATGATTACAATATATAAAACATACCATTATAAAACATTTAAAACAAGAAAAAAAAAACAATTTTCCAAACAAACTTATTAATGCATTCTGAAACACAACACATAAATAGCTAAAATCCCAGACAAACCCCAAAGTTTTAAATTTATACCATACCTAAACTAGCTTAATTAATCATGCGGCAAGCGCACATGTTACGGTTCCATGAAATACTTGAATTGTTGTTTAACATTTGATAGTAGCAGAGGCCACCCTTGTCATTTACAGACGGATGTGGATTGATCCCGCACTCAAATGACACAGATAAAAGTGAAAAAATAAAATACAAGATACAAAATAATCCCAAGCCCAAAAGTTTAGCATTTCATATTTTCCTGAAAAATTACACATTTGACCATCTATAACAAATAAAAATGGTTGGAAGCTCTCATGTTGAGAAAGACAACAAATTTTCAAATACTATAAATCCACGCCATGAATAAAAAACATACAAAGCTCATTAAACCAACAAAGTATGACCCAACTATCTAGCTTGCACAACCATATCGAATGCCTCATTTGTAATCCTCTTTGGATTTAGTCTAAAGGAGAGTGTTCGTTATCTTCCTGTCAATAAAATAATCCTCTTTGGATTTACTCTTTGAATTTAAGTACAGTATGCGAACGGCTTGGTGGTGAATGTACAGTCTCAAGTCGTTGCATAAATCCTCTCATTTCATCAAGAAATGAAGTAAAGTTTTCGCATCTCATGCTTAATAACTTATATGCCCTATTCCACACTGGCTACTCGAGTAAAGTTACTGCCTCCACTGCTTTCATCGATAGTAGTAGTACTGTGTGGAAAGTAGCGAGTAAGAGTAACTCGAATCCTTGCATGCGTACTCTACTGGGGTGCTTCGGACTCATGATATCAAGGAAAACCTTTTTATTTGCCTCAATATTTCCATCCTCAGGCATTAGATCACCTACTGCTAAATGCTAACAAACGTGCACTTGTTGACAATAAATAATTAAATTCTAAAAGAAAATGAATTAATCATTAAAAATAACAGAGTATCTACAAAAAAAAATTATAATAATACTCATCTGAGTCTAGCATCCTCAGATGACCATGTCTTTATGTGTTCAACTAATTTTCCATAATAGTAATTTGTCTTTAATGAACAACAATATATAACACATGAGATAATAATACATATCAACGAATTAAAAATATAAATAATATCTTACTGTCTCTTTTTGTTTCCTAATAAAGCTTACTCATCCCATTTGTTCGTGGACAAGTTTGTTTCTTATGAGTTAATATATGTTTCTCTACCCTCTTATATATACATATATTTAAGATTTATTTTTGCCTAACTGGTAGTAAAATAGAAAATAATAAATTTAACATGATCGTCTGGTTTTGACCACTAGGTCACTATTTGACATCATTACATCGAATCAACTCCTTCTGAGACATCCTACAAAATATCTTTTGATTTGTCGACATCTAAGAGTGTGGATATGAAATTATCACAAAATTTCTTCTCCATGTGCATTACATCTCAGTTATGTGGCAGAATGCTGTGCTCCCAATAAGGTAAGTTGGAGAAANGGAATCAACTCCTTCTAGGACATCCTCCAAAATATCTTTTGATTTGTCGACATCTAAGAGTGTGGATATGAAATTATCACAAACATTCTTCTCCATGTGCATTACATCTCAGTTATGTGGCAGAATGCTGTGCTCCCAATAAGGTAAGTTGGAGAAAATATTTTTTTTCTTCCACCAACAGATCATCAAATCCTTCTGTTTCAAACTGGCATGCTTGTTTTTCTTGCTCCTATGGATTGCATTATTTTTTTTACCAAAAATAGTCTGCAAAAGACTCAAACTATGATAAAATTAGAGTGCTAATAATTCTTTGAGGTGGTGTTCTAAATGCTTCAATATTATCACATATTATTTTTGTCGACAAAATATATGTCCTTGCGGCAGCCAACTTCGATGGCCCATGAAAGAAATTTTTTTACTTGTGTGCAACCATAATGATTTGATATTTTCAACACAACATGGACATGAAAATCTGTCTTTAGTATACCACCCAGATAACACAGCATATGTAGGAAAATCATTGATGGATCATAATAATGTTGCACGTATTTTGAAATTTTGCCCCATAATAAAATTGAACTCACAACTATAATTCCCACAACTCTTCAATTAGTGGTTGTAAGTAAATGTCAATGTAATTACCTGGACTTTTCTCGCCTAGTACTATAGTTGAAAAATTAAAAGATGAATGTTTCTTCTGAATCCAATGAGGAAAATTACATGCAACTAAAAGTAAAGGTCAAATATTGAATGGACTGTTCATAATTTTGAAAGGATTAAATCCATCTGTTGCCAAACCCAAACAAATATTTCTTGGATCCGATGTAAAATTAGGATATAAATTGTCAAATGATTTCAGTGCATCATCATCAATATGATGACACAACATTTCATCTCTATCACCGTATTTAGAGTGTTATATCATATCTTCAGGAGGTTTTTTTTTTTGTTTTGAACAATCTTCGTAATATATGTATTAATGGAAAATACCAAACCATTTTTAACTAATTTCTTTATCTTTTTTTTTTCTTCAATAACTTTGTCATTCTCTACAATAACCCATCGTGATGAGCCACAAATATGACATGCATCTCAGTTAGCATTATCTCGCTAAAATAACATACAATCATTTGGGCATGCATCTATCTTTGTGAACCTAATATCAAATGCTTTCATTAATTTTTTAACCTCACATGTACTCTTAGGTAGTAACGCAACTTCAGGGAAAGTAGTGACCAACAATTCTAACAACATATCAAAAAAAATTGTGTCCAGAAATGTTGACATTTTAGACAATACAAGTGCAATATGAAAGATACTTTTGTGAATGACTTACACCCTGAATATAATTTTGCCTTTGCATCTACAAGCAGTTTTAAGAATTTATCAAAAATTTTTGTTGCATATGTACTATGACGTATATTATGACCTTCAATATTTATTGTGATGTCATTTGGATGAAGTTTATCTCTTACTAATTCTTCCATGTCATCAATTATATATTTTTCATTCTGATTTAAAATTTACGCATAAGTATTATCAATGCTACTTGATTTATTTATTGTTATTTTATTGACAGAACAATGTTCTTCCCCATGTCGATTTCACACAATATATCCACTAAAAAATCCCTTGGAGAGCAAGTGCATCTTGACTCCTTTAAACAGTGGAAGTGCCTATTAATGCATATTTTGCATGGACATAAAATTTTGTTAGTTACATTTTTGCTCCAACTTGCAAATTCCAAGAAACTTTCAATACCTCTTTTATATTCAAGATTCCATTTAGACTTGGTTGTCCAACTCTTATCCATGATTGTTGAAAAGTAAGCATTAACTTTAAATTAGTAAATATTAAGTATGAAATTATTCAAATAATAATAAAATGTGTAAATCAAAGAATAATTTTGGAAGGTAGATGAATATATATTAAGAATTGGTGGCTTTTAAAAATAATCGGTGGTATTCTTGTGATATTTTGGTGATATTCTAGTGGTATTATGGTTGTATTTTGATAGTATACTAGCAATATTATTGTGGTATCCAGTTGTATTATGATAGTATTTTATTGATATTCTAGTATGCCAGCAGAATATCAAACGTACACCACCATAATACCCCCCAAATATCACAACTATACAACCATAATACCATCAGAATATCATCATAATACATCTAGTACACTACCAAAATACCATAAGAATACCATTAAAATATCATCAAAATACCACAATAATACCATTGGTGATATTCTCGTGGTATTTGGTTGTATTATGATGGTATCCTTGTGGCATTATTTTAGAATTCTAGTGTTATTTTGGTGATATTTTGATGATTTTCTAGGGAATACTAGCGATGTTTTGGTGGTATTCTAGTGATATTCTAGTGGTATTCTGGTAATATCATTGTAATATACTTGTGATATTCTAGTAGTATTGTGACAATATCATGGTAATATACTTGTGGTATTCTGAGGGATTCGTGAGATAATGGTGGTTTATTGGTGATATTATAGTGGTATAATTATGATATTATGACAATATAGTTATGACATTATGATGATTTTATGGTATACCAATAGAATACCACAAGTATACCACAATAATAACACCCGAATACCACCAATATATTATCATAATACTGTCAGAATATCACCATAATATCACTAGCATACTATCAGATTATCACAAGAATATCACTAGTATAGTATTAAAATACCACTAGTGTACTACCATAATACCACTAAATTTCCACAAGAACGCCAGCAAAATATCACCACCACCAAAAGAGCACTAGTATACTACTAGTATGCTCCCAAAATGACAAAAAAATACTACTAGAATATCACCAAAATATTATAAATACTACTAAAATACTAATGTAATACAACTAGAATATCATCATAATATCATAAGAATACCATAGGATTAACATCACAAGACCACCAAAATATGACAATCATACATTTATAATACTACAATTATATTATCATAATATCACCAGAATTACCACCAGTATACTACTAGAATATCACCATAATATCATCATAATACCAACAACATATCACCAAAATATCACAAGAATATTACGAGAATATCAACCAGTATACCACCAAATTACCACTAGTATTGTTATTGGTGTTATGGTGATTTTTTTCGTGCTGAGTCACCTAAAAAAACATTTTTCTTTTATTTTTATTTTAATTCATGAAATCAAAATCCACCACTTTATAAATGACCCTAAATTATTGAAGTTCAGTTTATTCTATTTGGAGAAAGCTACTGAAATCCACCAAGCAGAAGCTCCAGAACATCACTTGCGGAAGCTGCAGAACATCACTTGCGCAGATTGAAGGCATGGACGATCCAGGGGCGGCGCTCTCTCTGGCGATGGATTTAGACGACAGCGACCCTGTTTCGATTCTCGACCTTGACAAACCCATGGCCGACGCCGATTTCTTCAACTCTTTCGAGGACGATTTTGACGATTCTGACATAAGCTGAACGAGCGATCCTTCCTCGCTCCGAACCAACCAAATCCTTCTGTAAGGGTTTCACTTCACCGTTGCTCTCTGTCTTATCCTTGCGCTCTTCGACTGTACTCTGTGGTTTCCATGGTGAAATTAGGGCTGAGGATTACGTTGTATCAATTACTGCTGTTTTTGGTAGTTATAAACTTCGAATAAAGAATTCTGCTTTACCGAAATGTGGAATTCAATCACGACGGCGGATATAAAACTATGTAATGTTATGAAGTCTTAGATGGGTTGCAGTTTGCCTCATTTAAAATACTTTGGATTTTGAAGGTGTTATGGAGGTGCATTTGTTTCTTGTCTTTTATATTCTTGTGCCTATTTTCAAACTGCTTCCAAGAGCATCATCATGGAAAGGTTCTTCTGTGATTAAGTTTTCTATAACCAAAACCAATGCATTCACTTGTTTTAGGATGAAGCTAAAATTATGATGAAATGATTGCAAGATTCAGGGGCTGTCTGGTAACGAATTTAAGGCGAATTTAATTTAAATCTTGCCAGNCGATGAAATGATTGCAAGATTCAGGGGCTGTCTGGTAACGAATTTAAGGCGAATTTAATTTAAATCTTGCCAGACAGAAAAAAAATAGAAAGTTTTCCTGGATTTAGTAAACCAGTTTCTTTGCAAAATTTTCTCAGTTTTGCCTTAAATCCCGCCGCATCTACAAAATCCTGTTAATGGCAGTATTTAGTAAATCCCGTTTTAGAGGATTTACTAGAGCTTCTAAAACCATTACCCTATACCCTCCCTTAGGATTGATAATAAAGGTGAATGGAGGGAGAAAAGTGTGGTCCACATGGATTAGGTGTAGAAATTATGTTTTTTAAGTTCAAAACATGATTTTAATGGTTTTTTCTTATTAAGGAAAACATCAGTTTCAAGTTCTTTCGTTGAGTGCAAAATCTAAGAAAATTTTAATGACCTGCTCTTTTGATGCATAAACAATGAGGGAAAGAAACTTGAGGCACAAAGCAACTTATGTGGGCTAGCTAAAGCTTATTTTCGGAGGCTGTAGAAGGCAGAAGACACAATGTAAATGAGAAGAAGGTATTGCATGGGATATAATATCTTCATTCTACAGTTATTAAATAAAAGAGATTGGTATGCGATGCTTGGGAAACCTCACATGACAGAGGACAGTTGGGGGTTGATAAATAAAAGAGATTGGACAGTTGTGGTTGGTTCACTTTATCACAAACATTACTAATAATAATGCAAAGAAGAGACTACTTAGTAGTAATGAATGGTCTGACATGTCATAGTCTTGAATTGGATTGCTTGAAAATTGGCCTAGACCCCCACATTTTTCCTTTCTTTTTGGCCTTGTTTAGTTTTGTTCACTTGCCTCCAAAATTCTATAAAATGGCTTTTTTAATCCAAGCTAAACTTATGGTGCATTAGCAGTTACCATAATCTGTTAGTTTGGGTAGGTTTTAGGATTACTTGTTATTTTAATGCTACTGGAGCTTTTCTTGGCTCAGAAGATCCTCGCTTTTAATTTTCAGATAATAGATAACTGCTATCTATAGCTTTTTAATTCATGCAACTGCTCATATTTCAAATATAACTTTTTTGGTTTCCCTTGAAAAGTTAAAATTGCTTTAATGTCTGACATTTTCATTGGGCGGGAATCAATCAGGTTGCTTTTTTTTCATGATTGTAAAAAACAAACTATTGCAACCTTTACTAACTAATTCCAGGGAGAAAATGTTTCTGATAGCCATTAAAATATGAAGTTTGAGAGGATTTCTACTTGCTTTTTAAAATTTTGAAGTTTGCCAATAAACCTTCATGACAGATATTTACACATTAATATTAAGCTTAATACCTTATTTTTACTCTTATTTATTTCTTATATTTGATGAGGGCATTTTCTGATTCTTAGCTTTACAGCATGAACTCGCGTCAGGTTTCTACTTGTTTTTCTTTGTCTGAAATGCTTTCTGTTCATTTGATTATTTCTATTTTGGATTGATAATGCTGAGTTTGAATTTTAGAGTCATTGTTGTGCTGGGTTGCCATGTTTAGATGTTTTGATGGTGTTTGCCTAAGCATTATTCTTATAGCTCGTGTCTCTGAACTTGGGTACATTTTGCTTTTGATCCCATTGAGAGGAGCACCTCATCAAATTCCATTACAGTCTTCAATGATTATATTAAAAGGATGTTTTCTTTTAATTTGTTTTTCTTTAATTTCCTCTTCATATACTTTCTTAACTTTGAAATTATAGTTAATTTTCCCTTTGTTAGGTCAATTTAAAAAAAAAGAACCTTTCAGAAGTATAGTTGTTGTCTATTAAGATTGAAGCTGATTTATCTCCGAGCTCCATACATCAAAAATATTTTCTTTCTATTCATTTTTTTGCTAACGTTTGGGGGTGTTGGAGGCTCATTTTTTTCACGGTTGGTTTCTTGGCATGATGTGACTCCGTGATTTTTCTAGTTCTCGGGTTTTTAAACCTTAAATCTAGTGTTTTATTGTTTTGTGCGCTTATGTTCAAAATCTTGTTTCAGATCTCTCGAACCGGTTTCCACAATTTAGCATCTCCCAATATGCTATAAGTTCAGAAGTTTAGAAAGACATGCATATATTTCTACAAAATCAACATAAAACAATTAAAAATTTGTTGCAAGAAGTTGAAGTGGAATAACCTAAAAAAAGGTAAAAAAAAAAAGGATGGTGGCCTCATTGATGAAAAAACAAAAAGAGGAGAAGCTTATATATTGATTTTTTTTAAGAATTAGAGTTTTAAAAAATTGAAAAAAAAACAAATACAATGAAATAAAGTAATATTCATGTTTAATTTATAACGCCTATTTTGTATATTTTTTAAGCCATGCTATTACTTGTGAATTTTGAAATTATATTTAACCATGCTTTATTCTAACATTATGTGATTTTAATAGATGTTAGATTTAGTATATAATATAGAAGATATGGTATTAAAAATTATCAATCAATATTATTAGAGGATAAGCTAACATGGTGTGATANGCTTTTTAGCTAAAACAGGGTGCATATTTCATTTTTCTATACATGAAATGTTCCTCCGATTTATACGCGATAAATTATACAGGGCATTCTAGATATTATATAGGTATGTGTTTACCGCTCTGCTGCACTCTAACTCGTTATTTAAGCTTATATCTTCAGCTCGGCAAGGTGCATTCTATTGGATGGCCCTAAACCCTAAACCGACCTTTNACTAATAATAATGCAAAGAAGAGACTACTTAGTAGTAATGAATGGTCTGACATGTCATAGTCTTGAATTGGATTGCTTGAAAATTGGCCTTGACCCCCACATTTTTCCTTTCTTTTTGGCCTTGTTTAGTTTTGTTCACTTGCCTCCAAAATTCTATAAAATGGCTTTTTTAATCCAAGCTAAACTTATGGTGCATTAGCAGTTACCATAATCTGTTAGTTTGGGTAGGTTTTAGGATTACTTGTTATTTTAATGCTACTGGAGCTTTTCTTGGCTCAGAAGATCCTCGCTTTTAATTTTCAGATAATAGATAACTGCTATCTATAGCTTTTTAATTCATGCAACTGCTCATATTTCAAATATAACTTTTTTGGTTTCCCTTGAAAAGTTAAATTGCTTTAATGTCTGACATTTTCATTGGGCGGGAATCAATCAGGTTGCTTTTTTTTCATGATTGTAAAAAACAAACTATTGCAACCTTTACTAACTAATTCCAGGGAGAAAATGTTTCTGATAGCCATTAAAATATGAAGTTTGAGAGGATTTCTACTTGCTTTTTTAAAATTTGAAGTTTGCCAATAAACCTTCATGACAGATATTTACACATTAATATTAAGCTTAGTACCTTATTTTTACTCTTATTTATTTCTTATATTTGATGAGGGCATTTTCTGATTCTTAGCTTTACAGCATGAACTTGCGTCATCTTATAAAGAGTTTAGGTTTCTACTTGTTTTTCTTTGTCTGAAATGCTTTCTGTTCATTTGATTATTTCTATTTTGGATTGATAATGCTGAGTTTGAATTTTAGAGTCATTGTTGTGCTGGGTTGCCATGTTTAGATGTTTTGATGGTGTTTGCCTAAGCATTATTCTTATAGCTCTTGTCTCTGAACTTGGGAACATTTTGCTTTTGATCCCATTGAAAGGAGCACCTCATCAAATTCCATTACAGTCTTCAATGATTATATTAAAAGGATGTTTTCTTTTAATTTGTTTTTCTTTAATTTCCTCTTCATATACTTTCTTAAATTTGAAATTATAGTTAATTTTCTCTTTGTTAGGTCAATTTTAAAAAAAAGAACCTTTCAGAAGTATAGTTGTTGTCTATTAAGATTGAAGCTGATTTATCTTCGAGCACCATACATCAAAAATATTTTCTTTTTATTTATTTTTTTGCTAACGATGGGGTGCTCACTCTATACTTTTACTGGTAATATTCATGCAAATATTTTGTTTAAAATGCTGATTTTAAATTTCTTAAAATCATAAAATTCAGTAATTTGTTTGCCAATCTACATTTATTAAGAGGAGCAATTTGTAATTTTAACGAGAAATATTTGTATTCCTGTAGAAAATAATATCCCAGGTGCCCCCCCCCCCCCCNGTTTAAATGGCTAAAGATTGTTATAGAATTTGTAGTGGGGCTACAATTTTAAGCGTAAGAACAGCAGAAGTAGTCCTTGACGATCAAATGGAATGATAATGGAGATGTAGGACAAGCTACCAACTCATAAATTACTTCAACAATAAGTGTTGTATTATTGTTGATATGTGAAGCTTGATTTTGTTATTCAATTATTTACTCAAATGTTTCAATTTTGTCGATCAAGCTTGACGTCGAGTTTGTCGAGAAGTAGACACATGCGAGGGTAGGGTTCGGGGGAGGGGGGGGGGGGGGGGGTTTGGGGGGGT
>JXCR01148281.1:62322-95925 GCA_002079205.1 Phalaenopsis hybrid cultivar
GATTTTAATAGATGTTAGACTTAGTATATAATATAGAAGATATGGTATTAAAAATTATCAATCAATATTATTAGAGGATAAGCTAACATGGTGTGATATGTTTAAGCATCTTAGATTTATTATATAGAAGATTCTTGATATAGAAAATGATATAATTTCTATAGTTAATATTTATTATTGGATTATTATAATGGAGATGTGATTTGTAGATTTGTGCTTGTTGAATCCTTAATTATCCTTTACGAACACGCCCTAAGAGTTAGAAACAGATGAAGGACAAAGAAAGAGTACGATAAACCCATAATTCATTGTCGAGAGAAAACCGGGAGATGACCATTTATTCATATTTTTGTCTTATATTTATAAAGACGTGTTTTGTATAATTACAGAAAGGAGGGAGCAATTATGAAAATTACTCTTAATTTATTTGATGTTTGAATCAATTGTATAGATTTCATATTATATTTGTATTACAATTTGAATTCTAATATAACAATAATTTTCTGGTTGATTTGCCTGAACTCGATCGACTGAGGCGACCAACTGCCTGATGACCGTGACTTGTGTCGGTCCGATTGAGTGGCTATCTCATCCACCACAATAAAAGTGGGTCGGCTGATTGACCGTGATCAAAGGTTCCATCGGCACTCTGGTCAGTCGAGACCGTAGTCGTGGTTGTCATTCGAATATTCCCTATAGTTGTGTCAGTCAATTCTTGATCACGCGGTTGGTTGTGGGCGATAGGACCCCCCAATCTTCTAGTCGTCGTCTTGGCCGTTCGATTGCTTTGAGATCCGTACTGATAGTTTCGGTGTATGTATAGTAGTTCTCTGAATTTTTCTACTTCTTGAAATTAACAGCTACGATAAGGGCATAGAAATTATTAGCATTTGTTGGTACTAAATTTGAAAAAAATTGATTTAATAATTATATTTCCCTTGAATTCTTTGTCCAACGTCCTCTATAAATAGGGTCACAGGCTTGACATTGTATTCGTTGTTGTTTTTCTTCCCTGGTTAACTGAATTGTATTATGTCGGACAATTCGAGAGAGCTCTCTGTGGACCCCAAGATGCTTGCCAAAGTGGGCTACGAACCTTCGACTTCTGTAAAGAAGAGTAGGGTTAGGAAAGAAAAACGGTCGAGGATCGAACCTGCGTCGGTTGATCAAGTTTGCTCATATTGGGATCTTGAGGGGCAGATGTCGAAGGTCCCTCGTCGGGGGACCACTGTTCTCGAGCCTGGCATGAGAGTGAGCTCTGAGGGCCAGCAGACCCTGCTTGTCGTGGGCGCCAAGGAGGGTGGAAAGAGGTCGAAGGGAACAGAAATCAGAGTCTCCCCACAGTCACTGCTGCAGGAAGGTGAAGACACTTCGCAACAAGAGGGGAATAAGATGTCTGGCGGCCCTCTTCTTAGTAGATAGATATGAGTGCCTAAAACTTTATTTGGCCGCCGTTGTAAATGCTTGGTTGCTCAAAATAAGAGTTTATCATATTTAAAAAAGGGTTATGGATTAGTAAAATTTAAATAATAATAATAATAATAATGATAATAATAATAATAGCTAGAATTTTAGCTTTTTTCTCTTCAAGGTAACCAAAGGGGTGCTGCTGAGCATTTAGGAAACTAAGGGACCATATGGTTATAACTAAGACGGGAATAGAGGTCAGTTGTTATTAACATCTAACCATATTTTGAAAACTTCCAATACATATAAAAGAGCTACTAATCCATAAAATGCAATAAAATCTAAAACACCCTGAAACAATTACATTAAAAAACAACATCTCAAGTCAGTACCAAACAATATGTCAATGTCTGAAAGAAATAATAAAGAGAAACTATCATCATAACAAATATACCTAGCAGCATTGGTTATCCTCTGGTAAACAAAGTTTCTTCTATCAGAAATATCAACCTAAAACTTCTTCTCCTGAAAGAAAACATTAATTTGTAACTATAAGTATAACTTAGTAAGTAATTATAATCTAACATGTATTAAATTTTTATGTTATGTCATGCATGAATGACTGAAGAAAAATGCAGTTAATTTCATTAAAATTTTAAATTTATCCATTCACGTTTCACTTTAAGTATTTATGATTTTTAACCCTTTTAAAAGTCATAGCAGCATTATCGTTATACCAAAAAATATCCTATGAAAGTGTGAACTGTCAAAAATATGTTCGAAGATACCCTTAAAATTGTACCCAAATGTACCCTCAAATTGTACTTGAAGGTACACCTTTACCACTTCCTTTAACGTGCACGATTTCATTGCATCCTCTGCCAATACCATCTGAGGTTAACCCTGTATGACTTAAACATTTACTTATCATTCCATTTACTTTAAATTACATTCTTTTAATGACATTAAATATTCATTTACCTTTTTCTTGTTTATTTCATTTAATTCTTAAGCTACAACATACATAAAATAATTGTCTAAATCATTAAATAATTTTTTTATTTAATAAATTTTAAATTTATTACATATAAGAAAATAATTACTCATCTTGCTTAGCTTGCTTGCACACTGAATCCCGAACCCTTGATTTTCCATGCTTAAATGTATTTCAACCTAAATTGTAATTAAACATTAATATTTTATTAATATAAATTCCTAATTAAGTAAACTAAATTTTAATTTAAGACTTATCTTATCTTTTAAAATTATCCGTCTTCTTCCTCAAATCCAAGAGATTAGCCGACTTTCTTCCTCATTTACTAACATTAATAAAGTTTAATAACATTAATTAGTTAATGTAGCTAATTACTTCATTAATTTCATTAATGACACAAGATTTAACATGTACCTTATAGGCTTTTAGGTCGTTCTCCTCCCTTTCCCGCTCGCTTCACAATTTCCTCTCCTTTAAAGCCAAAATCTTTGTATTAAAGTCCTGCTTAAATTGACATTGCATTTATACCTTATTCGGCTTTTTCAGTTGTTTTCCCTATTGAATTCACGCACAATGGTTTCTCCTCCCCTTCCTTCTTTCGGTCTAGCTTTTACACAGAGGAGCTCGACTCCTCTTCTCTTCTTCTCCTACATGCACGAGGGCACGACACATTTCTTCCTCTTCCTTTGGTGAAAACACAATGTCAAACCTTCACACAGTGGTTGCGCTCAAAGCCGCGTTCTCTGCCCTTCCTCCCCGACCGGTCAGCTAGAGCTTGGTGTTGGTATGAGACTCCGAACTCTTTTTCTCCTTTCTTCTCCTTTGGTCCTAGCCACGACACAGAGCAGGCCTGCATCTTCTTTCCACGCGCCTCTTCCACGTCTTATTCTTCCCTTTTCGGCTAGTGCACTGTAACTTCTCTTCTTCCTTTTTCTTCGTCATCGCTTGAGTATGTATCGCACCACGAGGAAAAGCCGCACAAAAAAACTTCTTACGCCTTCGACTTCTTGCACTCACAGATAAATTGTTACCCCTCTTACGATCTCCTCACTTGTGCCATGGTTCAAATGAAGAAATGATTGAACGATAGTGATGTCTTATCGAAGGGGATGTGTCTGCCCGTACCTTTTTATTATTTATTCAATATCATAATAATTATTTATGATTTTTTTTATCTTTTTTGCATCTCAGAGATCTTTTCCCATGTAGCATCCTTCTCCGACCCTTGCTTTAATAAAATCTTCACAAAAGTGATCTCTCTGTTTCGCAACTTCTTCACATCATAATCCAGTATTCTTTCAGGTTCCTCAATATATGTCAAATCAGACTGAATATAAACTGAGTTTGCCATCACCCTACTGACTTCATCTGTAATATACTTTCACAGTGAAGAAATTTGAAAAACATTTTGCACTCTCTGCATATGTGCTCGTAAAGTCAATATGTAATCCACCTTCCCGATCCTCTCCACTACCTGAAACGGACCGACATATCTGGGCTCAACTTTCATGGCTTCCCAAAACGTTGCACACCCTTCAATGAGCTGATCTTAATACAAGCAAAATCTCCAACTTAAAACTCAACAGGTCTGTGCTTGGCATTGTAGTATTTTCTCTGTCTATCATGCACTGCCCTCAGTTTGTTTCTGATTAGTCTAATCTTCTTAGTTGCATCCTCAACTAAATCAGCACCAATGATTTTCTTTCACCTGTTTCAGCCCAACATAGAGGTGTTCCACACTTCCTTCTATACAAGGCTTCATATGGAGCCATCCCGATGCTAGCCTGGTAACTGTTATTATAGGTAATATTTACTAAAGGTATATATGATTTCCAACCTCTATAAAGGTCAAGGACACATAGCCTTAGTAGATCCACCAAGATCTGAATAGTTCTCTCTAACTGACCTTCTATCTGAGGGTGAAATGTTGAACTAAAAGTCAATCAAGTGCCCAAAGCTTCCTGAACCTTCTTCCACAATCTGGAAGTAAACATGTCATTTTTGTCAGAGACAGACTTCAACACTCCATGCAACCTTATAATTTGATCCACATATAATTTGGTTAGCTTTTTAACTGGATGTGCCTATCTAATAGGTAGAATATGGGCAGATTTAGCCAGTCTATCAATAATTACTTAAATAACATCCCGAATTTGGTGAGATCTAGGCAAACCAATCAACAAGTTTTTTGCGTTCTCTTCCCACTTTCACTCTGGAATCGGTAAAGACTGCAACTAACCTCAAGGACGTTGATACTTTGCTTCACTATCTAACATGAATGACATTTAGCCACAAATTCTGCCACATTTCTCTTCAATCCTGACCATCAAAATGTCTCTTTAAGATCTTGGTACATTTAATTTGTCCTTGAGTGAATAGTATATCCGAATAAACATTGCTTCCTCCATATTTTCCTTCATCAGATTATTAACATCTGGAACATAAATTCTGCTTTTGTACCTCAATAAACCATCTTGATCTTGGTAATACTTCTCTAAATTGCCTGTCTTAACATGCTCCAGAACTTTTTGAATGTTGTTATCTCTAGCTAAAGAATCTCCAATTTTACCCTTTAAAGTTGACTATACAGTCTACTGATATAGTGGAATCATGTTGTCATCACTAGAATCAACTATAGATAACTTCAACCTCTTCAGATCATTAGTTATCTGCTCCTACTGAGTAAATAAATGGTTCAAATTACCTGAAGCTTTTCTATTCAGCGCACCAACAACAACATTCGCCTTCCCAAGATGATACTGAATAGCTAAATCATAATCTTTAATAAATTCCAGTCATCTCTTATCTCAGGTTCAACCCTTTCTGAGTGAAGATATACTTCAAACTCTGATGGTCAGTAAATACTTCACATCTAACCCCTCACAGATAATGTCTTCATATATTGAGTGCAAAAACAACTGCGACAAGCTCCAAGTCATGTGTCGCATAGTTTCTTTCATGATTCTTCAATTGTCGTAATGCATATGCAATGACTCTAACATGCTGCATAAGTAAACATCCCAAACCCCTCAATGATGTATCGCTAAAAATCTAAAAAACATCAAAAACCAAAGGAATTACTAATATTGGAGCATACATTAAACAAGATTTCAGCTTTTGAAAAGCCTCCTTATAACGATCGGACTAGTCATACTTTACTACCTTTTAAGTCAACCTTGACAACGCATAACAATCTGTAGGAATCCCTCAACAAACATCCTGTAATAACCAGACAAACCTTCCTGCCTCAGTGACAGTAGTAGGTCTTGGCCAATCTCAATCTCATTGGCTTTTTTTTTGATCCACTGATATACCGTCTCCATTGATAATGCGCTCAAGAAAAACCACACTTTTAAGCTAAAATTCATATTTAGAAAACTTGGCATAAAGTGTATTCTTCTTCAAAACTTGTAACACATGTAAATGATTTGCATGAGTGACTTCATCCCTCGAATATACCAAACATTATCCTTAAAAATGGTCACAAAATTATCTAGAAACTGTCTGAAGACTCTGTTCATCAGCTTCATGAAAGCCGCTGGAGCATTTATCAGTCCAAATGACATCACCATGAATTCATAGTGCTCGTATCAGGTCCTAAAAGCAGTATTCGCTCTGTCTTCTCCTTTAATCCTTAAGTAGTGATAGTCTAACCTCATATCAATCTTTGAAAATACAGAAGTACCTTCCAACTGATCAAACAAGTCATCAAGCCTCGACAATGAATATTTATTTTTAACTGTTAGCTTATTCAATTCCCTGTAGTCAATGTACATCATGAAGCTCTTATCCTTCTTCTTCACAAATAACACAGGAGCTCTCTGAGATGAATTTTTAGGTCTGAAAAACCCTTTATCAAGTAAGTCCTACAGTTGACTCTTTAGCTCCTGTAACTCCTTAACTGCCATTTTGTAAGGTGCCTTGGTTACAGACTCTGAACCTGGTAAGAGCTCAATATTGAAATCAATCTCTCGCACTGGTGGTAGCTCTAGTAAATTATCAAGAAACACCTCTGGATATTCTCTTACCGTTGGAATATCACTTGGAGACTGTACTTCCTTAGAAGTATCTGCTATATAAGAAAGAAAACTCTGACTTCAATGGTTCAACAATTTGTAAGTTCTTATGCAGGTAATTGTCATAGATGTCAGTCTTTTGTCACCAGAATATTTAACTTCTGCTTCTCCAGATACACTTATTTTAACTATCTTCTTATTGCAATCAATGGTGACAATTTTCAGACATCCAATCCATGCCTAAAATCACAAGAATTCCACAAGGGCAAAACAGTAAGTTGGACATTAAGGTTCTTTCCTCCAATCATAAGCTCCACCTCACATGATTTATTAACTTCCAGGAAACACCATTTGACATTCTCACTGATAGTGTCACATACATTGAAATAATTTAATTGCATCACTTTATCAAGTTCACCGGCTATAAAAAATTGTGATGCTCCTGAATCAAAGAGTACTCTTATCGGTCTACTCTGAAGTATATGATACCTATCATTAATATCATTGCATTAAACATTTATAGTTGGCTTATTAATATATATAAATCCTTGTTTTGTTTATGCCATTACATGAATCCTATGATTCTTAAAGTGCACTGATTTGAAATTATTAAGAGTAAAACATGTCTGTGATGACGTCAGGGGAGTCCTTAGCTTTCTGCTGCGATAATGCATGTACCCTTGGTTAAACATTCTGCTGAGTTTGATCCTAAAGATTCAGCTGCTCTCGGTTTAGCATAGCTCTTTTAAGTTGGTGCAACACTGCCTCTGGAATTTGTTGGAGCCTTCTGACCGAATTTAGGATAATTCTTCATCATATGTCCTATCTGGTAGTACTAAAAGCAAGTGTTGGATCCAGGTATGCACTCACTCTTATGAGACCTTCCACACTTGTCACTTTTCTTCACTTCAAACTGGGTGTCCACACTGTCGATCTAGCCTTTTTAGCACCTGTACTACCTAACTGGAAGGAGTTCCTCTGAGAGCCCTAAGAAAACTTGGATCCCTCTAAATTTCTACTCTTATGAATGTCCCTCCTCCTCTGAGTNAAGAAAAATAAAATGAAATAAAAAAAAATATGAAAATTCTGCCTCAAAACAAAAATCAAAACAAGCTGTCAACCTCCCTGAGAAGAAACTTGAGATTATAATAAAAATAAAACATTGGTGTCTAAACTCTTTCTTAATTAATAAGACTTAAAATCTCTCTTAAGAAAATTTTTATGATATTATATTCAAGAAAATGTTAAGTGATTTTGAGTTGAAGTTAAGGAAATTCTTATGAATATCTTTGGGAAATGAAAATATTTCAATTACACGTGACTACGAGTTTTGTGATCTGCTTAGGCTCAGAAAGAAATAACTTAAAGAAAGGGTTAGGTTATTATTTAATAAAAATCCGACACAAAATGACAATTGCACATCTTTTATTTCACTTATATAATCTACTTAGAAAATCAAAAAGTCTCATATGGAAGATATGAATATGATTTGAGTCTCGGATATGAGATTACATAATGACAAGTAATAGGTAAGTTTGAGAATTTTAATGTAGATGAAATATGTGAGATTTTCTTATATGTAAATTCATGTTTTATTANTTTCCATTCACCGAGCAACTTCATTACATCAAAGAACTAGTAAATTAGCTCCATCTTTGGATGTTCAAACTGAAACTTTCAAACAATAGTGAAATGGCATGGTTCCGCAAGTTTAGAAGTTTTTGACTCTTAAATGAAGATAGCTAACTTACCATTTTTTTTACCTCCTTTATGCATGAAGCCTGCCTCTCCTGTGTCAACAAAAGATTCGTGATAGCTTTGAGGAAATACCATGGATGACCTTCAAGGATAGGATTCTTGGCCACAATCACAACATAAGAGATCTTCTTCATGTGAAGCAGAACCAATGGAACATTACCTAAACAAACTAGCAACAATTGCATAGTAACCCTAGCAGAGTAAAAATTCCACTTATCTCCATTTCTTTTTTTTTTTTTGCAGGAAGGCTGGGTTGAGCACTTGTTATTAATTAAAACAAAATTATTTAACTATAGATAAGTTAATCTTTTTTATATTCAACTCAACCAATTTATTTGAGTCCTTACTTTTGTATTAATTATAATGTTGTAGAGTTCACATTAACATGCATATGATATATCAATTAGGAAAAATTATGCATTCTAAATCCTTAAAAGAAATGTGTTAAGCCAGGTATATTAATTTTCAGTGGAATTGAAAAAAAAAGAAAAATAAAATGAAATAAAAAAGCTATGAAAATTCTCCCTCAAAACAAAAATCAAAACAAGTTGTCAACCTCCCTGAGAAGAAACTTGAGATTATAATAAAAATAAAACATTGGTGTCTAAACTCTTTCTTAATTAATAAGACTTATAATCTCTCTTAAGAAAATTTTTATGACATTATATTCAAGAAAATGTTAAGTGATTTGAGTTGATTTTCAATTACACGTGACTACGAGTTTTGTGATCTGCTTAGGCTCAGAAAGAAATGACTTAAAGAAAGGGTTAGGTTATTATTTAATAAAAATCCGACACTAAATGACAATTGCACATCTTTTATTTCACTTATATAATCTACTTAGAAAATCAAAAGTCTCATATGGAAGATATGAATATGATTTGAGTCTCGGATATGAGATTACATAATGATAAGTAATAGGTAAGTTTGAGAATTTTAATGTAGATGAAATATGTGAGATTTTCTTATATGTAAATTCATGTTTTATTAGATATTTATGATAATAATACAGTTATAGAAAGTATTTTATTGTGTTTTGTAGATTATAAAGATGAAACAACTTNATTACATAATGACAAGTAATAGGTAAGTTTGAGAATTTTAATGCAGATGAAATATGTGAGATTTTCTTATATGTAAATTCATGTTTTATTATATATTTATGATAATAATACAGTTATAGAAAGTATTTTATTGTGTTTTGTAGATTATAAAGATGAAACAACTTGGGGAACAGAAGAGGTAAAGTGGGAGCCAAAAGAAAAAAGAAAGGTATTCTGGTTCGGCCCACCTGCACCAGAAACCAGCGCACTCGTGCCTAAATACAAAAGAGAATGACATGCCCACATCGCTACACTAAGCAAGGTTGATGCGCCAAATATGCAAAAATACATTTGGAATATTTTATTAGCCTATTTGGATGACCTAAACCCTATTACGGTGTATTGCAATGACTAATTTTCCNGCATCGCTACACTAAGCAAGTTTGATGCGCCAAATATGCAAAAATAAATTTGGAATATTTTATTAGCCTATTTGGATGACCTAAACCCTATTACGGTGTATTGCAATGACTAATTTTCTNTTTGTTTCAGATCTCTCAAACCGGTTTCCACAATTTAGCATCTCCCAATATGTTATAAGTTCAGAAGTTCAGAAAGACATGCATATAATTCTACAAATCAACATAAAAAAATTAAAAATTTGCTGCAAGAAGTTGAAGTGGAATAACCTAAAAAAAGGTAAAAAAAAAAGGACGATGGCCTCATTGATGAAAAAACAAAAAGCGGAGAAACTTATATATTGATTTTTTTTAAGAATTAGAGTTTTTAAAAATTGAAAAAAAAAACAAATACAATGAAATAAAGTAATATTCATGTTTAATCTATAACACCTATTTTGTATATTTTTTTAAGCCATGCTATTACTTGTGAATTTTGAAATTATATTTGACCATGCTTTATTCTGACATTATTTGATTTTAATAGATGTTAGACTTAGTATATAATATAGAAGATATGGTATTAAAAATTATCAATCAATGTTATTAGAGGATAAGCTAACATGGTGTGATATGTTTAAGCATCTTAGATTTATTATATAAAAGATTCTTGATATAGAAAATGATGTAATTTCTATAGTTAATATTTATTATTGGATTATTATAATGGAGATGTGATTTGTAGATTTGTGCTTGTTGAATCCTTAATTATCCTTTACGAACACGCCCTAAGAGTTAGAAATAGACGAAGGACGAAGAGAGAGTAGGATAAGCCCGTAATTCATTGTCGAGAGAAAATCGGGAGATGACCATTTATTCATATTTTTGTCTTATATTTATAGAGGCGTGTTTTATATAATTACAGAAAGAATGGAGCAGTTATGAAAACTACTCTTAATTTATTTGATGTTTGAATCAATTGTATAGATTTCATATTATATTTGTATTACAATTTGAATTCTAATATGACAGTAATTTTCTGGTTGATTTGCCTGAACTTGACCGACTGGGGCGACCAACTGCTGGCGACCGTGTCTTGTGTCGGTCCGGTTGAATGGCTATCTCATCTACCACAATAAAAGTGAGTTGGTCGATTGACCGTGATCAAAGGTTCCCATCGGCACTCTGGTCAGTCGAGACCGTAGGCGTGGCTGTCATTCGATTATTTCCCTATAGTTGTGTCAGTCAATTCTTGATCACATGGTTGGTTGTGGGCGATAGGACAACCCCCCGATCTTTTGACCGTCGTCTTGGCCGTTCAATTGCTTTGAGATCCGTGCTGATAGCTTCAGTGTATGCATATTAGTTTCCCGAATTTTCCTGCTCCTTGAAATTAATAGCTACGATAAGGACAAAGAAATTATTAGCATTTGTTGGTACCAAATTTGTGAAAATTGATTTAATAATTATATTTCCCTTGAATTCTTTGCCCAACGTGCTCTATAAATAGGGTCACAGGCTTGACATTGTATTCGTTGTTGTTTTTCTTTCCTAGCTAACTGAATTATATTATGTCATACAATTCGAGAGAGCTCTCCGTGGACCCCAAGATGCTTGCCAAATTGGGCTATGGGCCTTCGACTTTTGTAAAGAAGAGTAGGGTTATGAAAGAAAAACGGTCGAGGACCGAACCTGCATCGGTTGATCAAGTCTGCTCATCTGGGGATCTTGAGGGGCAGATGTCGAAGGTCCCTCGTCGGGGGACCGCTATTCTCGAGCCTGACATGGGAGTGAGCTCTGAGGGCCAGCAGGCCCTGCTTGTCGTGGGCGCTGAGGAGGGTGGAAAGAGGTCAAAGGGAACGGAAATAGGAGTCTCCCCATAGTCACTGCTGTAATAAGGCGAAGACACTTCGCAACACAAGAGGGGAATAAGATGTCTGGCGGCCCTCTTCTTAGTAGATAGATATATGAGTGCCTAAAACTTTATTAGGCCGCCACTATAAATGCTTGGTTGCCCAAAATAAGAGTTTGTCAGATTTAAAAAAGGGTTATGGATTAGTAAATTTTAAATAATAATAATAATAATAATAATAATAATAATAATAATAATAATAGCTAGGATTTTAGCTTTCTCTTCAAGGTAACCAAAGGGGTGATGCTGAGCATTTAGAAAACTAAGGGAGCATATGGTTATACTTGTAACAGCCCGACCTGAAACTAAGACGGGAATAGAGTTTAGATGGTATTAACATCTAATCACATTTTGAAAACTTCCAATACATATAAAAGAGCTACTAATCCATAAAATGCAATAAAATCTAAAACACCCTGAAACAATTACATTAAAAAATAGCATCTCAAGTCAGTACTAAACAATATCTCAATGTCTGAAAGAAACAATAAAGAGAAACTATCACCATAACAAATATACCTAACAGTATTGGTTATCCTCTGATAAACAAAGTCTCTTCTATCAGACATATCAACCTAAAACTTATCTTCTCCTGAAAGAAAATATTAATTTGTAACTATAAGTATAACTTAGTGAGTAATTATAATCTAACATGTATTAAATTTTTATGTTATGTTATGCATGATTGACCGAAAAAAAATGCAGTTAATTTCGTTAAAACTTTAAATTTATCCATTCAAGTTTCAATTTAAGTATTTATGATTTTTAATCATTTTAAAAGTCATAACAGGATTATCGTTATACCCGAAAGTATCCTAAAAAATGTGTGAACTCTCAAAAATATGTCCGAAAATACCCTTAAAATTGTACCCAAATGTACCCTCAAATTGTACTTGAAGGTACATATTTACCACTTTCTTTAACGTGCACGATTACATTGCATCCATTGCCAATACTATCTGAGGTTAACCCTGTATGACTTAAGCATTTACTTATCATTCCATTTACTTTAAATTACATTCTTTTAATGACATTAAATATTCATTTCCTTTTTTATTGTTTATTTCATTTAATTCTTAAGTTACAACATACATAAAATAATCGTCTAAATCATTAAAGAATTTTTTTATTTAATAAATTTTAAATTTAATACATATAAGAAAATAATTACTCATCTTGCTTAGCTTGCTTGCCACACTTACTCTCAAACCCCTGATTTTCCATGCTTAAATGTATTTCAACCTAAATTGTAATTAAACATTAATATTTTATTAATATCAATTCCTAATTAAGTAAACGAAACTTTAATTTAAGACTTACCTTATCTTTTAAAATTATCTGTCTTCTTCCTCAAATCCAAAGGATTAGCCGACTTTCTTCCTCATTTACTAACATTAATAAAGTTTAATAACATTAATTAGTTAATGTAGCTAATTACGTCATTAATTTCATTAATGACACAAGATTTAACATGTACCTTATAGGCTTTAGGTCGTTCTCCTCCCTTTCCTGCTCCCTTCACAATTTCCTCTCCTTTAAAGCCAAAATCTTTGTATCAAAGTTCTGCTTAAATTGACATTGCATTCATACCTTATTCGGCTTTTTCAGTTGTTTGCCCTATTGAATTCACGCACAAGGGTTTCTCCTCCCCCTTCCTCCTTTCGGTCTAGCTTTTACACAGAGGAGCTCGACTCCTCTTCTCTTCTTCTCCTACATGCACGAGGGCACGANTGCCCTAAGAGTTAGAAATAGACGAAGGACGAAGAGAGAGTAGGATAAGCACGTAATTCATTGTCGAGAGAAAATCGGCAGATGACCATTTATTCATATTTTTGTCTTATATTTATAGAGGCGTGTTTTGTATAATTACATAAAGAATGGAACAGTTATGAAAACTACTCTTAATTTATTTGATGTTTGAATCAATTGTATAGATTTCATATTATATTTGTATTACAATTTCAATTCTAATATGACGGTAATTTTCTGGTTGATTTGTCTGAACTCGATCGACTGGGGCGACCAACTGCGCGGCGACCGTGCCTTGTGTCGGTCGGTTGAATGACTATCTCATCCACCACAATAAAAGTGAGTCGGCCGATTGACCGTGATCAAAGGTTCCCATCGGCACTCTGGTCAGTCGAGACCGTAGGCGTGGCTGTCATTCGATTATTTCCCTATAGTTGTGTCAGTCAATTCTTGATCACATGGTTGGTTGTGGGCGATAGGACTCCCCGATCTTTTGACCATTGTCTTGGCCGTTCGATTGCTTTGAGATCCGTGTTGATAGCTTCAGTGTATGCATATTAGTTCCCCGAATTTTCCTGCTTCTTGAAATTAACAGCTACGATAAGGGCAAAGAAATTATTAGCATTTGTTAGTACCAAATTTGAAAAAAATGATTTAATAATTATATTTTCCTTGAATTCTTTGCCCAACGTGCTCTATAAATAGGGTCACAGGCTTGACATTGTATTCGTTGTTGTTTTTCTTCCCTAGCTAACTGAATTATATTATGTCAGACAATTCGAGAGAGCTCTCCGTGGATCCCAAAGATGCTTGCCAAAGTGGGCCTACAGGCCTTCGACTTTTGTAAAGAAGAGTAGGGTTAAGAAAGAAAAACGGTCGAGGACCGAACCTGCGTCGGTTGATCAAGTCTGCTCATCTGAGGATCTTGAGGGGCAGATGTCGAATGTCCCTCGTCGGGGGACCGCTGTTCTCGAGCCTGGCATGGGAGTAAGCTCTGAGGGCCAGCAGGCCCTGCTCGTCGTGGGCGCTGAGGAGGGTGGAAAGAGGTCGAAGGCAACAGAAATAGGAGTCTCCCCATAGTCACTGTTGCAAGAAGGCGAAGGCACTTCGCAACAAGAGAGGGGAATAAGATGTCTGGCGGCCCTCTTCTTAGTAGATAGATATATTAGTGCCTAAAACTTTATTAGGTCGCCGCTATAAATGCTTGGTTGCCCAAAATAAGAGTTTGTCAGATTTAAAAAAGGGTTATGGATTAGTAAATTTTAAATAATAATAATAATAATAGCTAGGATTTTAGCTTTTTTTCTTTAAGGTAACCAAAGGGGTGATGCTAAGCATTTAGGAAACAAAGGGAGCATATGGTTATACTTATAACAACCCGACCTGAAACTAAGACGGGAATAGAGTTTAGATGGTATTAACATCTAACCACATTTTGAAAACTTTCAATACATATAAAAGAGCTACTAATCCATAAAATGCAATAAAATCTAAAACACCCTGAAACAATTACATTAAAAAATAGCATCTCAAGTCAGTACCAAACAGTATCTCAATGTCTGAAAGAAACAATAAAGAGAAACTATCATCATAACAAATATACCTAACAGTATTGGTTATCCTCTGGTGAACAAAGTCTTTTCTATCAGACATATCAATCTAAAACTTATCTTCTTTTGAAAGAAAACATTAATTTGTAATTATAAGTATAACTTAGTGAGTAATTATAATATAACATGTATTAAATTTTTATGTTATGTTATGCATGATTGACCGAAAAAGAATGCAGTTAATTTCGTTAAAACTTTAAATTTATCCATTCACGTTTCACTTTAAGTATTTATGATTTTTAATCCTTTTAAAAGTCATAACAGGATTATCGTCATACCCGAAAGTATCCTAAAAAAAGTGTGAACTCTCAAAAATTGACAGATTATCGTCATATTCGGCTTTGTATCGAAGTTCTGCTTTAATTGACATTGCATTCATACCTTATTCAGCTTTTTCAGTTGTTTGCCTATTGAATTCACGCACAAGGGTTTCTCCTCCCCTTTCCTCCTTTCGGTCTAGCTTTTACGCAGAGGAGCTTGACTCCTCTTCTCTTCTTCTCCTACATGCACGAGGGCATATTCGTATCAAACTCCTACATGCACAATAATCCCTACTGAATAGGATACTTTCGGGTATGACGATAATCCCTACTCAAAAATTGTACTTAAAGAACAACTGAAAAAGCCGAATAAGGATTATCGTCATACTAGAAAGTCATAACAGGATTATCGTCAGACTGAATATAAACTGAGTTTGCCATCACCCTACTGACTTCATCTGTAATATACTTTCGCAGTAAAGAAATTTGAAAAACATTTTGCACTCTGCATATGTGCTCGTAAAGTCAATATGTAATCCACCTTCCCGATCCTCTCCACAACCTCAAATGGACCGACATATCTGGGCTCAACTTTCATGGCTTCCCAAAACGTTGCACACCCTTCAATGAGTTGATCTTAATACAAGCAAAATCTCCAACTTAAAACTCAACAGGTCTGTGCTTGGCATCGTAGTATTTTCTCTGTCTATCATGCACTGCCCTCAGTTTGTTTCTGATTAGTCTAATCTTCTTAGTCGCATACTCAACTAAATCAGCACCAATGATTTTCTTTCATCTGTTTCAACCCAACATAGAGGTGTTCCACACTTCCTTCTATACAAGGCTTCATATGGAGCCATCCCGATGATAGCCTGGTAACTGTTATTATAGGTAATCTTTACTAAAGGTATATATGATTTCCAACCTCTATAAAGGTCAAGGACACATAGCCTTAGTAGATCCACCAAGATCTGAATAGTTCTCTCTAACTGACCTTCTATCTGAGGGTGAAATGTTGAACTAAAAGTCAATCAAGTGCCCAAAGCTTCCTGAACCTTCTTCCACAATCTGGAAGTAAACCTGTCATCTCTGTCAGAGACAGTAGACTTCAACACTCCATGCAATCTTATAATTTGATCCACATATAATTTGGTTAGCTTCTTAACTGGATGTGCCTATCTAATAGGTAGAATATGGGCAGACTTAGCAAGTCTATCAATAATTACTTAAATAACATCCCGAATTTGGTGAGATCTAGGCAAACCAATCAGCAAGTTTTTCACGTTCTCTTCCCACTTTCACTCTGGAATCAGTAAAGACTGCAACTAACCTCGAGGACGTTGATTATTTGCTTCACTATCTAACATGAATGACATTTAGCCACAAATTTTGCCACATTTCTCTTCAATCCTGACCACCAAAATGTCTCTTTAAGATCTTGGTACATTTAATTTGTCCTCGAGTGAATAGTATATCCGAATAAACATTGCTTCCTCCATATTTTCCTTCATCAGATTATCAACATCTAGAACATAAATTCTGCTTTTGTACCTCAATAAACCATCTTGATCTTGGTAATACTTCTCTAAACTGTCTGTCTTAACATGCTCCTGAACTTTTTGAATACTGTTATCTCTAGCTAAATAATCTCCAATTTTACCCTTTAAAGTTGACTATACAGTCTACTGATATAGTAGAACCATGTTGTCATCACTAGAATCAACTATAGATAACTTCAACCTCTTCAGATCGTTATTTATCTGCTCCTACTGAGTAAATAAATTGTTCAAATTACCTGAAGCTTTTCTACTCAGCGCATCAACAACAACATTCGCCTTCCCAAGATGATACTGAATAGCTAAATCATAATCTTTAATAAATTCCAGTCATCTCTTATCTCAGGTTTAACCCTTTCTGAGTGAAGATATACTTCAAACTGTGATGGTCAGTAAATACTTCACATCTAACCCCCCACAGATAATGTCTTAATATATTAAGTGCAAAAACAACTGCGACAAGTTCTAAGTCATGTGTCGCATAGTTTCTTTCATGATTCTTCAATTGCCGTAATGCATATGCAATGACACTAACATGCTGCATAAGTAAACATCCCAAACCCCTCAATGATGTATCGCTAAAATCTAAAAAACATCAAAAACCAAAGGAATTACTAATATTGGAGCATACATTAAACAAGATTTCAGCTTCTGAAAAGTCTCCTTATAACGATCTGACTAGTCATACTTTACTACCTTTTAAGTCAACCTTGACAATGCATAACAATCTGTAGGAATCCCTTAACAAGCATCCTGTAATAACCAGACAAACCTAGAAAACTCCTGCCTCAGTGACAGTAGTAGGTCTTGGCCAATCTCAATCTCATTGGCTTTATTTTGATCCACTGATATACCGTCTCCATTGATAATGTGCCCAAGAAAAACCACACTTTTAAGCCAAAATTCATATTTAGAAAACTTGGCATAAAGTGTATTCTTCTTCAAAACTTGTAACGCATGTAAATGATTTGCATGAGTGACTTCATCCCTCGAATACACCAAATATCATCCTTAAAAATGGTCACAAAATTATATAGAAACTGTTTGAAGACTCTGTTCATCAGATTCATGAAAGCCGCTGGAGCATTTATCAGTCCAAATGGCATCAACTTGAATTCATAGTGCTCGTATCAGGTTCTGAAAGCAGTATTCGCTATGTCTTCTCCTTTAATCCTTAAGTAGTGATAGTCTAACCTCGTATAAATTTTTGAAAATACAGATGTCCCTTCCAACTGATCAAACAAGTCATCAAGTCTTGACAGTGGATATTTATTTTTAACTGTTAGCTTATTCAATTCCCTGTAGTCAATGTACATCATGAAGCTCTTATCCTTCTTCTTCACAAATAACACAGGAGCTCTCCGAGATGATTTTTTAGGTCTGAAAAACCCTTTATCAAGTAAGTCGTATAGTTGACTCTTTAGCTCCTGTAACTCCTTAACTGCCATTTTGTAAGGTGTCTTGGTTACAGACTCTGAACCTGGTAAGAGCTCAATATTGAAATCAATTTCTCGCACTAGTGGTAGCTCTGGTAAATCATCAAGAAACACCTCTGGATATTCTTTTACCATTGGAATATCACTCGGAGACTGTACTTCCTTAGAAGTATCTGCTATATAAGAAAGAAAAGTCTGACTTCAATGGTTAAACAATTTGCAAGTTTTTATGCAGGCAATTGTCATAGATGCCCGTCTTTTGTCACCAAAATATTTAACTTCTGCTTCTCCAGGTACGCTTATTTTAATTATCTTCTTATTGCAATCAATGGTGATAATTTTCAGACATCCAATCCATGCCTAAAATCACAAGAATTCCACAAGGGCAAAACAATAAGTTGGACATTAAGGTTCTTTCCTCCAATCATAAGCTCCACCTCACATGATTTATTAACTTCCAGGAAACACCATTTGACATTCTCACTGAGTGTCACATACATTGAAATAACTTTTAATTGCATCACTTTATTAAGTTCACCGGCTATAAAAAATTGTGATGCTCCTGAATCAAAGAGTACTCTTATCGGTCAACTCTGAAGTATATGATACCTATCATTAATATCATTGCATTAAACATTTATAGTTGGCTTATTAATATATATAAATCCTTGTTTTGTTTATGCCATTACATGAATCCTATGATTCTTAAAGTGCACTGATTTGAAATTATTAAGAGTAAAACATGTTTGTGAAGACATCAGGGGAGTCCTTAGCTTTCTGCTGCGATAATGCATGTACCCTTGGTTAAACATTCTGTTGAGTTTGATCCTAAAGATTCAGCTGCTCTCGGTTTAGCATAGCTCTTTTAAGGTGGTGCAACACTGCCTCTGGAATTTGTTGGAGCCTTCTGACTGAATTTAGGGTAATTCTTCGTCATATGTCCTATATGGTAGTACTAAAAGCAAGTGTTGGATCCAATATACACTCACTCTTATGAGACCTTCCACACTTGTCACATTTCTTCACTTCAAACTGGGTGTCCACACTGCTGATCTAGCCTTTTTAGCACTTGTACTACCTAACTGGAAGGAGTGCCTCTGAGAGCCCTAAGAAAACTTGGATCCCTCTAAATTTCTACTCTTATGAATGTCCCTCCTCCTCTGAGTAGCCTCCAAATCAAGCTCAATCCTTCTAGCTCTCTCCACCATAGCATAGTAATCATCGATTCCAAGAGGAATCAATGGCTGCCTAATCACATCCTTGAGACTAGATAAAAATCAATGGCACTTCTCTGCATTAGGAATTAACTTAGGTGCATACCGTGAGAGCATGGTGAATTCAACTTCATACTGCATAATTGAGCGATCACCCTGTATCAATCTGATAAACTTATTCTGCATTTGTCTCCGGGCGTACAGTGGTACGAACTGGTCTTTAAAAGTGCTCGTGAACTTGCCCCGTTGAATCATTATCTGGCTCTACCACCAAATTTCTCTTGCAATTGTTCACACCAACATCTCTCAGCTTCTCCCTCTAATGCACATGTCAATAATGTAACCATTCTTTCAGGAGGACAAGACAATTCATCTAGGATTTTATTCACTCTCAGCAACCAGTTTTCAGCATCTACCAGACTTCCTCCTCCTCTAAAAAAGAGAGGTGGTCTCATATCCTGAAATAATTTCAGTTACTTATCCATCTGAACTCTTTCAATGGAATTGGCTTGAGTCTGAGAGTTCTTTATCAATTGCGTTGCTGCAGTCATCATCTCAATAAATGCATTAGTATTCACTGTAATCTGAGGAAGTGCATACAATACATCTCTAGCTTCGTCCCCCTACTTTTCCATATTTTAAAATATCATAAGAAAAGTGATAATTAGATACAATTTAATTCTCTATCAATATTACTTATGAATTAAATCATCCTAATGACTCTTTTAGATCATGATCAAACCTACTTGCTCTGATATTACTTTTGTTACAGCCCTGCCCGGAGCTTAGAAATAACTAACGTTGAAACAACGGCCGGATAGTATTACCATCTAACTATCCACATTTGAAAACTTCTCATACATATAAAATATCCACTGATCCACAAAGTGCAATAAAATCTAAAGCATCCAGAAATGTGGCACGGTGTCAGCGCTCGAAGCTGCAGTTTCTGCCTTCCTCCTCGAATGGTCAGCTAGAGCTTAGTGTTGGTACGAGAATTTGAACTCTTCTACTTTCTTCTCCTTCGATCCTAGCCTCAACACAGAGCAGGCCCGCATCTTCTTCTTGCACGATTTTGTTCTACGTCTTCTTCTTCCTTCTTCGGCTAGAGCATGGCAACTTCTCCTTTTCTTCATTTCTCTTCCTCATCGCTCAAGTAAATATCGCACAGCGAGGAAAAACTGCACAAAACAAAACCTTTTCATTCGGCTTTTTCCAGTCACAGATAAATCACTACCCCTCTTATGATCTCCTCACTCGTGCGATGGTTTAAATGAAGAGACGATCGAATGATAGCGATATGACTCATCTAAGGGGATACGTCTGCCCGCACGTTTTTATTATTTGTTCAATATTATAATAGTTATTATTCTTATATATATANTTGATGCCCCTAACCGCTAATTTGACTGCTGCAATTTCTTAACTGACATACACTTAATTAATTTTAAAGGTGATACGTCCGGACCAAATGAATGTTGTTGGCTATGAAATGTAGTTTTCTAGTAAGAAATGTTGTGCTGGAGCCCGACCCCGCCTCCCGCCTTCCGATCCCGCTGCCGCGAAGCGTCGCGTCTCCTCCAGTGTCGCGAAAACTGCGAACTGCTCCCGTCCTATTTTAGCAAAGAATCGCGTCTCCCTCCTACTGCTCGATCTAACCGTTCCCACCTTAACTGTTTCCACGAAGCAAAGCATCCCTTCGCTCTCTCTTGTTCGCGATAAAAGACTTAGGACGGCTCCTTTAGTTTCTAAGTCACGTTTTGAGTTCTTCGGGCTTTCTTTCGGGATAGAGGAAGAGTTCTTCGGACTTCCACTGGACAATGGAAGAGAAGTGCAAGGAGGAGTAGTTCCTTGCGGTAGAGAAAGAAGAAGGAAGAAGAAAGAAGAAAAAAAGATTGTTTTCGCTTGGCTTCTTCTTGGTGACTTGTGGCAGAAGGAAATTGAGTTTATTTCTCTTGTAAGATTGTCTTCTTCGGTGTATCTCGGTGTAAAGTTTCTTCGGTGTATCTCGGTGTAGAGAGAGAAGAAAAGAGAGAGAAGAAGATAGAGCAACGAAGTGAGAGTGAGAGATTCCTCTTGTAAGTCGAGGTGATCGACTGATGTAAATTCTCAATTAGTAAAATACTCTGCAACTCCGTGGACATAGGCAATTTGTCGAACCACATAAATCTGTGTTTTCCACTGTGTTCTTTTTTGGTGTAACTTTTCTCGCTCTAATTTTTGCTTCGTCGATCATTCTCCTGTTTGATTTATAGATGAACCACATCAACTGATGTATATCTAGATCCGCATCAACAAGAAATATCTTAACCAACTTATATAAAAGCGGGAAATCCAACATCAATCTAGTGCTTACCCTGAGAAGCTTTGGATTCTGTAAAAAAGAACTATTTGTGCTGGTGAAATCCTTTAACCTTCATTTAGGCTACAATGGCCACATGCCTTCTGATAAACTTCTTGAGCCTGGTACAAAGCGTATGACCACCCATCTTGTAACTCAAGAGCTATCCTTAGTCACTAAGCACCAAAAAGGTGCTGATTAAAACAATATGAGGTTTAATAGAAATCTTTTTTAGGCATTAATCTCTGCAGGATAAGTTAGCAGCCGAATGTGGTGCATACCTCGCTGTTATTGAGGCGCTGAAAAACCCTTACCCTTTCTCTTGAGCCTATACTTCTATCGTCATTCCGAAGCGGCCCCTCTGCGAGGACTAAAAAAATAAAGACGGCCAAATTTGTGAGAAAATTTTGCGTACGATAGACGTACGCAGTGCTGCGTACGATAGACGTACGCAGTGCTGCATGCGATATTGGGGTATACCGAGGGTACAAGGGGGTTACATCCACGGTATAAGCCCTTGTAACCTCTCTGTAGCCTCCCTATAACTTACGTGTAACCTCTTAATATATGATAACAGAAGCGCGAAACTTATTTTAGGGTACATATAGGTTACAACAAGTTACAGGGAGGTTACAAGGGGTTATACCGTGGATGCAACCCTCATGTACCCTCGGTATAACCCTAATAACGCATGCAGCGCTGCGTACGTCTATCGTACGCAAATTTTTCCCCAAATTTGTACACTTACAGTCTGAATTTACACTATCTTTTAGTGTCTTCTTTCCGTGTAAAACTCAGTTTACTTTTTAACCTTTTGTCAGTACCTTGGCCTGTATGATTTAAACCTGATAAAATTGTGGGGGCAGAATCACAAACTACGATCTTGGCAGGTTGTTAAGGTTCTACAGTGCATACTTGAGTAGAAGACTTTGACTGACATATGTTACATTTGCTGATTCACCTTTTAGCACAGCACGTCATGTCCTCGGCTGGATAGCTTTCTTTTTCTAGCTTTGTTTGCACCACACCGAAGTTAATGATGTGTTTTTCCTTTTAATTGGACCAATTTTGTCATNACACAAGGGTCATGATTGAAGATTTTATAGTGAATAAATTTGGTAGTATTTGTTAACCCGTCTAAGTAAGCCATCCACTAATNCATGATTGAAGATTTTATAGTGAATAAATTTGGTAGTATTTGTTAACCCGTCTAAGTAAGCCATCCACTAATAAAAAAAGGTGTTTAGGTGAGAAACCATTAAATCAAACAGATTTATGCTAGGGGACATCCTCAATATCACATGAGAGCTTTTTAACAAGTTAGATGTTAAATCATATTTACAACCCTATAAAAGTTCAAGCCTTGCCAATAGAGGTGAGGTGTTGGAAACATCCAATTACTATTAAAATTTTTTTTAAGATTGACTTGTGGGTAGACTGAAGATAATCATGATAATATCCCCTAAGAGTTCTTTTAAGGGAAAAAAAACAATTAACCCATGGGTCATAAAAAAGAGAGATTGTAGAAGTATTTATGACAACAAATTTGAAAAAGAATGATGTATTTGAGATTTCGTAGGCCTCAGTTTTATTTAGAAAGTTGAATGACACTCACCCATGTTTTTAAATAAAGAAATAATCCTCCTTACTCCAAAGTGCAAGATGTTTCTTTTATCTAAAAGGTCCATACAATTTCATCTTATACATTGAGTTATCTATTACCACCTTTCAACTTTGATGAAGTAGTTTGGAACCAAGAAATGAGTTATAATCTTTTCATATCAGTGCCATTAAATAAGAATTTAGAACATAAGTATTTTTTGACGCCCTTAGTCTACCAATAAGAGATGAAAGTCGACGCTTCCGACCCATTAGACATATATTAAGCTTATAAAGTAGGTCCTCGTAATCAAGAAATAAAAGTGTTACACAAGCAATCAACATTATTAGCAGTACTAGAGGAATAAAGTATTATAAGTCACGCATAACAAGCAAAATTGAATAACATTTTGTAAAGAACGTTAATAATTTCAACCTTTATAGAAAGCCAAAATTTACCTGGGGGCACAATTCATAACTTTACCTGGGAGCTTAGATGCCTTAAAGAAATGCTTTCCTAGTCAAATGGAGTGAGGATTAATGGTGTCCCATCAAATATTAAAAATCTTAGAAGTAAAATCATCTATGTCAAGAGCTTTTTTCCAGCCTTTGTATGAGAAATAGCACCCTTGATCTCCATGTTAGTGAAAGGACCAGTAAAGGAATCTTATTACACCTGGGAGACTCTTATTACATTTAGGAACTACAGGGCCTGTGTTTCACTTTTAAAATGTTAATTATAGTGGTTTTTTTCATATCATGTTAATATTTTGGGATTATGCATGCAAATATAGAAGTTTAGGTGTTAGATATGTAAATATATAAAATTGTTTGGTATGTGTGTAAATGCCTTGAATTAGTAGTCAAATGATCACTCATTGAGATTGATTGGCTCAGTAAAGTGTGATCTTTATTAGTATCCCATTAAAAATAAATAAATTTCTTTAATATAAGACTGTTATTTAAAAATTCTTGTATATTGTTCTAATTTTTAACTTTATAGACGCCCAAATTTATTTTAACTTTAATTGTATACTGGAAGACCTATTTTGTTTTTTTTTAGCTCTTAGCAAGGGTTCTTTCTGCTCATGGAACCAACCATTTTGCTCTTTTCTTGGATGATAAAATTTAATATATTTTCTACTTGTCAAAAATGATTTCTAACTGCCCTAATAATTTTTTTATTTAACATCAGCGTTCTAATAATTTACCACAGTAATGATGTAATTTATGCTATTTAGTAAAATGATGTGTACTTTGTCTTGATCCGTTGTTGACTTAAAAATTTGTCGGATTTGTTTGTTTAGAGTGATGAGCTGTTGATGCGTGAAAGATGCTTCTAATTTATTTTTTTTGGTTCATTTGCTTTGTTTATTCGAAACAGCAGAGTCAGACCATTTGATTAATAGTAGAATTATTTGTCTCCTGCTTGACCGGACGTCTCTTAGGTAAGTTCTTCTGAAGCTTCACTCTGGTTATTATTTATTTCCTTATTTCTTAACAATCTTTTGCAATTATACCGGCTTAAATTCTGAAAATTGCACCTGGCCTCGTTCACAGAATGTTTCCAACTACAGAATTGAAATACCTATATGTTTTCAAAGATAGATGAGCAATAATATAGTTAACATTGATAAATATAAGGTTTTGTCATTGCGGTCGAATATTTACAAAGATAAATTGAGGGTTCTTTATCATAATATTAAATTAATCTTTTAATCACAGATAAGTTTAAAGTTTTCTCTTAAGAGATGAGATTTTTGTGTAGAAAATCTAAAAAGAAATAAAATCATTGGATCTATCCCACTGAAACTAAGACATGACATACAAGGAACATTGAATATCAAACAATGATTGACATTTTACTTGATAATTCTCCTCATTATGTGTGACTAGAAAGATAAGTGTCGTGTATCTGTGGCTGACAAATGTCTAGTATCGATGTCTAACAAACCTATAAATTAGCGAGTTGTCATGGTTTCAAATGGCATTTAGGGGATATAATTATCTAAGGGAATTTTCATTACCAAAACCCTTAAATGTATACTAATACGACTTATTTGCATCTCTTTATTAGGGCATTCTGGTCATTTCTTCAAAAATGTTAGGCCATCCATCGATACTTAAATCGTGTATCATATGAAGTTTGGACGTCTAAATGCTTAAATGATTTCAGATTTGAGTAATCTTGGACTCATTAGTTTCACATTATCTAAGCACTCATTTTGAATATGTGCATACAAATTTTGAAAGACATTTGACACTTCAAAAATATTCAAGAACTTCTCAATTATGTTTGAGTGCTTAATGTCGACACATTTTAATTCAATTAATATGTTCCTAGTATTGTTGTTTTTATTTAGCCAAATTACATCATTTTATTAATAAACTTATCAAAAAATGTGATTAAATGATTACAATTTTATTTCTAGAATTTTTTAGAAGAAGTACCTCAGCCCTTTAAGATTTAAAATTTAACTGAAATTTATAATTAATCAAATAATTTTTCTATGTTAGTTTCCCTTTTATTTTCATACTTCAAAATTTATGAGTTTTAAGATACATCAGCTATTGAAAATTTTTAGGACTTCCAAGTGATAATTTCAAGATATTTTGAAAGTGTGGCCACCTGCTTAGACGGTAATTGGACCTCTAATTGGAACCATGAACTAAATTTTTATCCTATAATCATATTTTCAAACTAAAGTGATCATATCACTGCCACTCCTTTGTCTATCGGCCTTAATTCATGTCACATTCACCTCCAAAAAGAAGATATCTCGATTGCCATTAGTCGCCACCTTCTAGCATCATCTCAATTATTTTATTTAGTTATGTCAACTCCACTTCTAGGAGGGGTTATCTTCAACAGCTAAAATAACCTTTGGTGATACCTCTAGGGGTGTAAACGAGCCGAACACGAGCGAACCTCGTTTATATTTTGAGCTCAAAAAGTGTGTTCGTGTTCGANTTTGAAAATATCCAAAATTTTTCAATGCCATGAACTACAAAGTAAGATGTTACCATAACTATTGTAGGAGTAATTTAGAAGTCCTCATAATTTACAAATATTGATATGGGGATAAAACAGCTTGAAGATTTCAGAAGGCTGTTGTCTGTTTGGTACTTCCATTCACATCAGTCTAGTTCAATTTGTTATATTAATGTCAATTTAACGGTCCAGTGTGTATAGGATGATACATGGGTGGATCACTATTAGCCAGCTGATGAGATTGCTGAGTACAGCTTATAAAGTTTGTTTGCGCTTGAATTACGCTTTTATGCCTTGAATTTTAAAGAAAGCACGAGCACTTCAATCTGATTAAGTGGATAAAATTCCTGTTGACCAACTGATGAATTGATGCCCCTAACCGCTAATTTGACTGCTGCAATTTCNACTTTTATGCCTTGAATTTTAAAGAAAGCACGAGCACTTCAATCTGGTCAAGTGGATAAAATTCCTGTTGACCAACTGATGAATTGATGCCCCTAACCGCTAATTTGACTGCTGCAATTTCTTAACTGACATACACTTAATTAATTTTAAAGGTGATACGTCCGGACCAAATGAATGTTGTTGGCTATGAAATGTAGTTTTCTAGTAAGAAATGTTGTGTTGGAGCCCGATCCCGCCTTCCGATCCCGCTGCCGCGAAGTGTCGCGTTTCCTCCAGTGTCGCGAAAACTGCGAACTTCTCCCGTCCTATTTTAGCAAAGAATCGCGTCTCCCTCTTCCTGCTCGATCGAACCGTTACCGCCTTCCCTGTTTCCACGAAGTGAAGCATCTCTTCGCTCTCTCCTGTTCGTGATAAAAAACTTAGGACGGCTCCTTTAGTTTCTAATTCACGTTTTGAGTTCTTCTTCGGGCTTTCTCTCGGGATAGAGGAAGAGTTCTTCGGACTTCCACTAGACAATGGAAGAGAAGTGCAAGGAGGAGTAGTTCCTTGCGGTAGAGAAAGAAGAAGGAAGAAGAAAGAAGAAAAAAAAGATTGTTCTCGCTTGGCTTCTTCTTGGTGACTTGTGGCAGAAGGAAATTGAGTTTGTTTCTCTTGTAAGTTTGTCTTCTTCGGTGTATCTCGGTGTAAATTTTCTTCGGTGTATCTCGGTGTAGAGAGAGAAGAAGATAGAGCAACGAAGTGAGAGTGAGAGATTCCTCTTGTAAGTCGAGGTGATCAACTGGTATAAATTCCTCAATTAGTAAAATACCTTGCAACTCCGTGAACGTAGGCAATTTGCCGAACCACATAAATCTGTGTGTTCCACTGTGTTTTTTTCTGGTGTGACTTTTCTTGTTCTAATTTTTGCTTCGTCGATCGTTCTCCTGTTTGATTTATAGATGTACCACATCAACTGGTGTATATTTAGATCCGCATCAACAAGAAATATCTTAACCAACTTTTATAAAAGCATGAAATCCAAGATCAATCTAGTGCTTACCCTGAGAAGCTTTGGATTCTATAAAAAAGAACTATTTGTGCTGGTGAAATCCTTTAGCCTTCATTTAGGCTACAATGGCCACACGCCTTCTGATAAACTTCTTGAGCCTGGTACAAAGCGTATGACCCATCTTGTAACTCAAGAGCTATCCTTAGTCACTAAGCACCAAAAAGGTGCGGATTAAAACAATATGAGGTTTAATAGAAATCTTTTTTAGGCATTAATCTCTGCAGGATAAGTTAGCAGCCGAATGTGGTGCATACCTCGCTGTTATTGAGGCGCTGAAAAACCCTTACCCTTTCTCTTGAGCCTATACTTCTATCGTCACTCCAAACCGGCCCCTCCGCAAGGACTAAAAAAATAAAGACGGCCAAATTTGTACACTTACAGTCTGAATTTACACTATCTTTTAGTGTCTTCTTTCGGTGTAAAACTCAGTTTACTTTTTAACCTTTTGTCAGTACCTTGGCTTGTATGATTCTAACTTGATAAAATTGTGGGGGCAGAATCACAAACTACGATCTTGGCAGGTTTTTAAGGTTCTACAGTGCATACTCGAGTAGAAGACTTTGACTGACATATGTTACATTTGCTGATTCACCTTTTAGCATAGCACGTCATGTCCTCGGCTGGATAGCTTTCATTTTCTAGCTTTGTTTGCACCACACAGAAGTTAATGATTTGTTTTTCCTTTTAATTGGACCAATTTTGTCATCTTCATTTTGGACGGAAGCTGTGCTGACCCATGTGAGATTTATTACGGTTCTTATTACATGAAACCTGATACATCTTTTTAGTATATTTTGTTTACTTATTTTGCAAAGCTGATTCGAGGCTTTTTAGTGCATGTAAAAAGGATATTGATTCTTAAAAATAGCAGCGGCAGAAATAGTGCTTTAATTGGAATTTTTAGGAGTTGAGGGGAAAGGGTGGGAAATCAAAGTTTAATGGTATTTTTAGCATTCTTTATTATTAGAAACCTTTCTAGATGGAGGTTTGAAGTCAGCCAGATTGCTGATCTAAATTATCTTAAAGCTAGCTGGATTATTTTAATTTGTTGCTATAGTTATTATTGATGCCAGTGTTTTGATTTTCTTATGATGCAAGCGATTGAGTTGGCAGCTTGCTGATGCAACATGGGACGGCAGGGGTAGTTATGTTATATAATATTGGAAGAATTCATATAATAAGTATTTTCCATCGTTTTGAAGATCTATAATAAGCCATGAGCAATTTGATAATGTTTATCACATGTATAGGCGTGCGTCAGCTTATTTTGACCCAGTCATGTTAATGGAGACAAGTACACGATGTTAAGTTGATAATATAGATTGAGTTGGATGTCTCTAACGCTCTTTGTTGTTGGAAGTTCACTATATTAAGCATACAATATTAAGCTAAATGAAATGTTTTCGGGATCTCAACGGATTGTTTTTTAGGAACATTGATGGCAAAATAGTCTAATTTGGCTGTTTATTTTCCTTCAAAGTCAAATTGATTAGTAAATTGAAGCATTGATGCTTCGAGTTATTCCTTCAGTTCAAATGTGGCGTTTCTTGTTTTGCATGAATTGTAGTCTACAGAGCATATAGTGTCTGATTGCGTAAGCATAGTTTTCGCATATTTGTAAGGATTTTGCTGCGTGGTTTGATAAACAAATAGCTGGCTTGTTGGAATCGTTTTGTAGGCATTTTATAATAATTGCAAGGCACATGCTGTGTNATAAGCATAGTTTTCGCATATTTGCAAGGATTTTGCTGCGCGGTTCGATAAACAAATAGCTGGCTTGTTGGAATCGTTTTGCAGGCATTTTATAATAATTGCAAGGCACATGCTGTGTGTTTTGAATATTTATAATAAAACCATGTAGTATTTATTATTATAATATATCATTATTGTTGAGGTTGTTCTTCTTTATTGTGTTTTCTTTTATTGCCAAGTTCTTTTACATGTAGACCTATGTATATTTGTATATAATGCTTGATGCTTATACTATACCATAATCAATAAAGTAAAAACTGTAGGATTTCTTTTTTTTTTTTTTTTGTATTTACTCCAAGCTTCTATGCCTATAAACTGATGCTCGCTGCAGCCGTTTAATAAAACTTGCAATAAGACTGCAATATATCATTAGTATGATTGGGTAGCAATATCGCAAATTGGGACTAAATGGATCCTTTTTTATTTTTTTCTTGAGAGAACGAGGGCTCATATACATTGAAACAAGAAAGGGATACTCATTCACATACAATCGAGACTCATCCAAAAAAGAAAAAAAGTAGCAAGCTTAAAGAGGACAAAAATGTTCTGGATGAACTCAATAGGGGCAAATTTTAATCATTACCACACAACTAAATTGTTGTATTTAAGAATTTAGTATTTGAACACAGTGGAGGGGATTCTCATCTTCTAGAAACCTCACCCAGCATTACAATACGAACAACAAAAACAGCCATAGTAGATTGGAACGAAGTCCAAGAACAATTTTGAATGTCATAAGTTTAGGGCTGTAAAAATTGTTCGTTGTTTTGGAATAGTTCTCGTTCAATTCGTTAATTAGCTCATGTTCGAATTCTTTGTTACGCAAGTAAGTTGAACACAAACTCTTTTTCTTAAACTCAAACTATAAATGATACAAACAACTCTTTGTTTGAACATGTTCGGTTTGTTTTAGCCCCAAATAAAAAAAAAATTATATGTATTATTTATATAATAATATATTATGTAGATTTGTATTTAAGTTTAAATTAGCACATCTTGTGTCATGTAATTTTGTGCATTTTAGTGCATGGAAATGATACACGTTTGAATCCAATCCTTTACATCTAATTTTATAATTAATTTAAACGAGCTAATTTTGAGCCGAATAGGAACAAGAGTATGTAAATCGAGGAACACATTNTAAAAAAATAAATGCATCATCCTTAACCTCTATTATGATATAACAGCCACAAGTGCATAATTGAGCAGACGGAATAGAACAACAATTAAGTCAAACAAGTAGCCAAGCTCCAGAAATGTATATTTTGATAATTATCAATAATACTGACATAATACAATGATTTCAGCGCACAAACTTGCAAATATTCAGTCCAGGGAGATTTTATTAATGGGTTTCAACTATCAATTTTGTAAAGTCGTCGTGTCCATATTCATGCTCTCATGCAGTCATTTTCAAGCCAAAATATAATAAGCTCAATATATTGCCTAGCTTAATAAAATTCATAGTTTTATTTAATTAAATAAAAATTCTGAACCCAATTGTAAGCACAATTCTTGGCAGACAAGGGAACCTCCGGAATGGATGGTAACTGACTCTAAAAAGGCGTAATCACGTTAATTAGATTAGAAAAGTGGCTTTATGCCTCTGGAAAAGCCTATTCATTTTTTTGGTAATTGGGACGAATTTGTGAACACCTCCATTTATCTAGCAAATATGGCATGTGATAGGTCGGTTTTAATTGCTAGGACAATATTAGTTGGACCTTTACCAGACTGGTTTATGTTAAATATAGTTTAAATATAATTATATTATAATATTTTTGACATTAAAAGTTGCCCATTCAATTAGGATAACTTTCTACTGCGGTAACTAGGTATCATTTCCAATCAATAGGCGAAAGGATAGTAGTAATCCTTCTAAAACTGCTTGCAATATATGTATTGCTACTTGATGGGAAGGGTATTGAGGAGAATAACAATTCAAAAGATATCAGATTTTTTCCAGTTAGAACCTTTGGTCCAACAAGATAAGTCTGCAGGATTCAGCATTTCATGGGGTATATTTTTACAAGACGGCTACATAATTTAGCAAATTAGGATCCACAACAAAACTACTGCCCACTATCCATCAAATTTCACAACGACGTCATTGATCTATAAAACCTCTACTGCCTAATCCTTGTTTTTCCCATTTATGTTTCCTAGAACTGTATAAATTATGCACATTATGAAATAAAATAAACTCAAACAATTCTCTCCACATCTTGCATAATATCAAAGCATTATTTTCTTCTTCATCTTCTCTCGTTTTTTTTCAGTTACATTATAATAGCCAACATCACTGCATTGACAGGCCTTCATTCATGCACTCTCTTCTTTTTCTCTTATTTTTTATAATGGTTGCCTTCATTATCGCATTGCCACAAATATTTCACGTTGTTGCAACATTTCTTGCTGCATTGTCACATTTCTTCTTTTTTTCCTGCAAGAAGAACCATAATTTTCCTTTCCCTGAACAAAAGCAGTAATACACGCATACCCCCAATCTTTGATTCTTTTGGAACTAAGGAATGCAATCCAAACCCAACAAAAGATTTACAAATTATCCATTTAATATATAGGTTGACTCAGAAAGAACTACATAAAGTGAAGGTGATTAGTTTGTAGGTTCTTAAAGCAAATAATAAAATTGGGTCATTTACAAAGCATTGAAAACAAAAGAAAAAATAGCTTATTCGGAGCACCTGAAAAGAATATCTATTACAGATTCTGGTACTCTAGCATTCTCAGAAATTATCTCCTCTTCACATATATTTAAAATCTTAGAGATGCCATTTTTAATTCATTTACCATTGATTCGGGAACTATATATCATGTGATAAACTACTTTCATATATTTATTTCATATACACGTATACTTACCACAAGAAAATAACCACAATCTATAAAACCTTCCTCATGGCTACTTGCAAAGAGATTTTTCTAAATAAACCCTTTACACTAAAGAATTTCTTCCACACACATAAATTATTTACCAATCATATATCCATTCAAAAGCTAACTAACAGGTTAATGTTTAGCATTGTGCTGTATCATTCATATTGTATATTTCAAAATTAGGGCAGGCGAAAATAATTGAGCTTACTAAAGAAAAGAAAAATCTTTATCATCTTAAGAACAATGATCAAGAAAACCCTATAGCCAGTAGTATTATCTCTTCTCAAAAAAGCTTTAAATCCAATATAGAAATGGCTTTAATTGTTCTAAAAATTATATTTTCTTTATTATTTGAAGAAATTATTATAAAAAAATTTCATTGTGATATTTATGAACTAACAAAACACAAATGTGTCAATTTTTCAATGAGTGACAAAAACACTGATTCATTTTTCTCTAATTCATAGTAGCATCAAAGGACCATTCTCTATACTAAACATCACTAGAGCTCGATGTCTTACACCAATTGTTAATAATTATACCTATGACTAATTGATATTTTTTACTTGAAGCTAAAAGTTATCTAAATATCATTATTTCCACTTTTTTTAATATGATTAAACATCTGATGTTGAAATTAAAAAAGTCAGATCCAAAAATATTAAAGATTATTTTAACTATTTTGTCACCTCAAACTTNCAACAATTAATTTGGACTTAGCCCAAGGCTAACCCAACATAAACCCAAGCCTAGCCCAACACGACCAAATTGATTAAAGTTCAAAATTCCCTCCAATTGAGCTCAAAACCACTTCCATCCTGCACCAAAGTTGTTCCCTATGATCATATACACCAAATGAAATAATTATTTGGGTCAAATTACATGGATAACCTAGCCCAAACCCAAGTTTTGGTCATTTGCACCAACTTGGACCCATGCACCAAATGTGACCTAACCACCCTAAAGCCACCAAATTAACTCCACCACAGCCATTAGTTGGACTTAGTGACCAGTCCAAACACCATGAAATCACCTAAATCAAGCCATGGACCAAAGGTCTCCCAAATTAAGGGATCTTATTTCCAAAAATGCACATGCTTAAGATATTTTTGGCAAATCCAAGCACATTTGCATTAAATTGCTGTGATGGATTCCTCTGGGTTCCCTGAGATCCTAGCCACCTTCCTCTGGTCGGCTGGCTAGCCTAGTGGCCGG
>JXCR01148281.1:111401-160679 GCA_002079205.1 Phalaenopsis hybrid cultivar
GAAAATCCTCGACGAGCATCACCGTCGCCGTCAACAGCGGCGATGCTCATCTCCCAATGACTGCGTCTTTCTTGATCTACTCAACTCAACATCATCTTTTTCCGGTAACAAGCCCTGTTTCCCTTTTCTCCTTCGAGACTTATATGCACTGACATCAGCTTCGTCGTCCCCGCAGGTCGAACAAGCGAGGTATCAGATAGCGCGACATCNAGAAAATCCTCGACGAGCATCACCGTCGCCGTCAACAGCGGCGATGCTCATCTCCCAATGACGGCGTCTTTCTTGATCTACTCAACTCAACATCATCTTTTTCCGGTAACAAGCCCTGTTTCCCTTTTCTNTTTGAGGAAAATCCTCGACGAGCATCACCGTCGCCGTCAACAGCGGCGATGCTCATCTCCCAATGACTGCGTCTTTCTTGATCTACTCAACTCAACATCATCTTTTTCCGGTAACAAGCCCTGTTTCCCTTTTCTTGTTCCAAACTTATATGCACTGACATCAGCTTCGTCGTCCCCGCAGGTCGAACAAGCGAGGTATCAGATAGCGCGACATCACCAGATATATCAGAAGAAGTGATCTCCGCACTGGAGAGAAACGGCATCAGCTTCGTTGGGTCCACTCGATCAAAGGCGAAGAAGGGAACAAAGCCGAAGGCTGCGACGATGAGGATTGACATCCCGGCGACGAATGCCACCAAAACCATTTCAGCCATAACCTCAATGGTTTGGGAGGATNCACGGCGTCTTTCTTGATCTACTCAACTCAACGTCATCATTTTCCGGTAACAAGCCCTGTTTCCCTTTTCTTGTTCGAGACTTGTATGCACTGACATCAGCTTCGTCGTCCCCGCAGATCGAACAAGCGAGGTATCGGATAGCGCGACATCACCAGATATATCAGAAGAAGTGATCTCCGCATTGGAGAGAAACGGCATCAGCTTCGTTGGGTCCACTCGATCAAAGGCGAAGAAGGGAACAAAGCCGAAGGCTGNTTGGGAGGATCTCGTGAATGGAGCCAGAAAGGAAGGCGACTTCGGAGGCGGCGGCGGGGATTACATTAGCCGGAAGAAGATACAGTGCGCGGAGAAGATGATCCGCGGCGCTTTCGTTGAGCTGTACAGAGGTCTTGGACTGCTAAAGACCTATAGGTAAGTTGGCTGAAACGAATTATTTGCTCCATTAGGTTTCCTGCCTCTTTTGNGGGACTGCTAAAGACCTATAGGTAAGCTGGTTGAAACGAATTATTTGCTCTATTAGGTTTCCTGCCTCTTTTGGGTGTTGGCGTCACGTGGGTATGATGATCCTTTGGACAGTCGCACCCGCACTTAGAGAACGACATGGCTGTTACATGATTTTTATTTGTTATTTTTTTCTTTTTTCCTAAAGGGGCTTTTTTTTGTTTTTTGTTTTTTTTCTTTCAGCTCACTCAATTTGATTGCCTTCACGAAGATATTGAAGAAATATGACAAGGTAAAAATTACAATTCTCTCCAGTACAATTTATGTAATTTTGTATAAATCAGAAATTATGTCGAAATCAAAAGAGATTTAATTAAAATAAATTGAGATTTCCTACAAAAAAAAATATAATGTTTACATATAAAATATAATGAAATTTTTAGTAGGAGGCATAATTATTATTATTATTATTATAATTTTAATACTAATCACCATTATCTTTTAATTTTTATTAACTATTCTTTAAATTAAAATTAGTATTTTAAACGTATGATCGGTTCTTCACAAATGATTATTATTTTTATTGGCGATAAATATTTTTTTTCTGAATGCAACCGTCGCGCTGTAGCATACTGTTCAATCCTCGTGCAGTTATTTGGAAAAACAATTTTTTTTTTTTTCAAAAAAGTTGTCGCTTGTCCGCAAGATGTATGAAATGATCAAAACAAAAGAAAACGGATTATATTACTTATTTATATAAGAAATCGTTGGAAAATAAATCGTACTTTTATCACTCTTCCTATGTCTTTTGTATATATTTATTTTTAATCACACATAACAGCATGCTGCTTTTGAAGAATCATGTAACGGGAACAGCCAAAATTATTAATTAGATTAGACTATGATTGATAAAGCCAAGGATACACATAAAAAATTAAGAGAAAAAAAAAAAATTGAAGTGTTGGAAAAAACTGGAAAGATAACAAAGCTGGAAGTTGAAGCATTGAGGAAGAAGTAGAGCATAAGAAAAAGAGCGGTGAAATTTTAATTTTAGGGATTACGAGTATTTAAATCTAAAGAATTTCTTAAAAATTTAAATTATTTTGTTCTTATTATAATATTAAAAATATAATTAATGTAAAATTTTTTATAAGTGTTTACATTTAAGTAGAAGGAAAAATTTTCAGTTTATTATGTGATATTAAGGAATTAAATAAAAATTTAAGAGTGAAGAACGCCGACCCCAACCATCCAAAACCAACCACTACGAGCAGCTTAATGTTTTTTTTTTAAGTTCAGCACATTAAAGAAACATATTAAAAGAAGAAAAAAATTGATAAAACATGCATAATCTTGTTTTTCTCTATCGTTTACTCTATAATTTCCCTATTAAATAAATAATGTTATAATTTTGAAATCGAAAAAAGAAATTTACTTCAAAATTTCTCTCCAAAAAAAGTCGGAGATCTTATTAGTTAATCCTCACTTATTATTATTATTTTTCACATTTGAAGGATACGCTTATCCTGTTATTAATCGGTAGAAATACTTTAAAAAAAAGGACTAGCAATGTCAAATAGCTGTGGCCCAAAAATTCGGTTGTACAAAAATTGCGGAAGCTATGCGTTCAAAATTTGAGATATATATTGATAACAACCAGCTAGCTAGCAGTTCGTCACATGACTCTCATGACATGCTATTTCCATTCGTAACCGAATGAAAGCAACATAAATTGAAAAAGATTTGTGTGTTAACAATCCTAACGTTGTCCGGCTACTTGGCTGATCCACCAAGCTTCCGTTAAACATATATATAACAGAAGTACGTATAAGTGCAAAATTAATTAAGCATGGAATTGGTTATTCCCAAAAATAATAAGAGAAATTGACAATTAGTAATAAGCAGATTTCAATCTTGTGGTTAGTTTAATTTACTTACATAATAATTATTATTATTTTATAGCATGTGATCCCATTTAATAGTGGCGCATTTACTATACATTGAAAAATATTTAAGGAAAAGATATAGCGCATAATTGAATTCTAAAAGATGCTTTCAAAATGGCACGACAGCCACAAAAAAATAAAAAATAAATAAAAATAAATACCTCAGATATTCTCCATAATGAAGTGGAATCATTTAGTGAATGTTAAATTTAAAAGCATTTGGACAGAAAAAAATATTGATAGTTTTAATGGACAAGAATTGACATTGAATAAGTAGGATATAATGCATATGCTGATGCTTGTATATAATATACAGGTATCGAAAAATCTGGAATCGAGCTGCTACTTAAAGAAGGTGAAGCGATCGCACTTCGTAAACTCTGACAAGGTAAGTGGCGGGCTTCTTTATTTCATTCTTCTCTTTACTTGCGCGATTGTGCCCATCCTCATCATTTCTCTAGAATTAACTTTTTTGCTTGCCTTCCCGCACGCTTATAGGCACTAAGGCAGAACGATTAAACTCAAACTGGGTCAGCAAATATTTCAAGAAATTTTATATCTAATGCTTAATTCATAGTTATCAACATATTAACAGATGCTATCATTACCTTGAAATTTATTAAGATGGTTGCGTGTAAGCTGCATAGTAATAAAGATCGAGGCTAGAAGAAGTTAAAACAATAATTTTGTTCTCATAGAAAATCAATCCTTACCGAACGTATTAAGGTTTTTCTATTTATTTACAAAAATATCTGGTGAATAATCATTTTTAACCAATGTAATTTTCAAGTTTTAATCATTATATTAATATAGCGAGTAGAAAATTTTAAAAACTAAAATAGAAGAAAAGAGAAAAATAGCTCAAGTTGAGGGCCCGGCCGTCTCATTTTGATTTTAAATTTACTATCTAAATAGTAAAAGAACATATATAGGCAGTTAGAATTAATTTCAAGTGTTATCCTATCTATCAAAATTTTCTTTTGACTACTGTCCTTTTTTTTTTCCTATTTTTGTATTTTATGTGCAACTTGCCAACGCTGGGAGTTTCACGAATTCGAGTTTCTCTACATAAATAATGAAACTTTGAGACTGATTTAGGAGAATAAATATAATATTACCGTGCAGGTGGTGAAGTTGGTGGACGATGTGGAATCTATTTTCGTCAAGTATTTTGCCAGCAATGACAGGAAAAAGGCAATGAAGTTCCTCCGGCCGAATCAGCCCAAGGAATCCCACGTGATCACCTTCTTCGTAGGTATATAATCTTTGTTTTATACAGCCGATGGTTTCTCTCTGCCTGTTTTTTTTTATTTATTTATTATTATTACTTTTTTCTTACCGACGATTTCTCTTATGCAATACAACAAAGGAGTAATCTTATTTTTTTTACTATTTTTTGTTATAACATGATACTCGAATGATCAAAATATCATTTTTGAAGAAAAATTAAATTTTAATGCTTACTAATATATTCTATATGACAAACATAGTCATTGGACTGTATTTCAAGAAAACATGCGAGCATTTTTCCTTTTTTCTTCCAAAACTGGGATTAATGTGTAGAAATAGCGGCATTGCTGGGAAAAAAAATGGAGTTTCGTTAGATATGATGAGATTCTATGCATATCTATGTTATTAATATATAAAAGAAATCCAGGCACATGCATCTCAGACGCATCAACAATTATATATCATAATATGATACAAAAAACAGGACAGTAATACTAAAGAAAACACCACTCTCTACTAATATATTTTTTATAAAATAATATTTATGGTCGTCTGATGTGTTAGCCATCAGCATATTGTAGATGGAGGATGCAGCATGGTATTTCTCATCGCCAGTTCTGGGCACGAGCACAGCATAACAATTTTAACTGCTAATCTCATATATAACTATAGATATTTATACACATACATACATACATATATATATATATATATATATATATATGTATCTTTCTTGGTGAGCCAAAAATTGTGTTCATTAGCATAATAATAATGAGGGGAGTTAATTTTGAGTCTACCCCTCTGAGAGTACATTTGTTTTTAGTCTTCCACTAATATTATAAATTTCTTAAAAAACTGAATTAAGTGATATAGTTTTAAAATATTTGTTGATATAACCAGGAGACCTCCACAAATAATTCTACCTACTATGGACGAGTTAAATTTATATAAATAATCAACTATACACAAATCCCATGTAAACGTATATTTGGGGCTACAACGAACTAATATAGTATTTTTTTATGAGAAACGGTTCTTACAAAAGTTAAAATGTATTTTACATCGTTGGGGCGTTGTCATAACTGCCAAACCATCCTAACGACTTGGTTCGTGTAACGTGTTACAGGTTTATTCACGGGTAGCTTTGGGACTTTGTTTACTGTCTACGCAATCTTAGCGCATATATCTGGAATTTTCTCTTCCAACATCGAACCAGGTTACATGGAAACAGTTTACCCAGTTTTCAGGTACATAGATAACTTCACTATATTCGCAAGGAGCCATTTATTGCTCAGCATTATTTTTATGCTTATATCTTTGGTTTAGTAATTACCTTAAAATCTTTATGAATTTTTTATCTTGCTTGCTTGACCTGCTTACTTTTATTTGTTTCGTTATCACTTCATATTAGTTAAATTCTACCTATAAGTCTTTTCATCATATTAATTTACATAAAAGCATGCTAACACCCAGCTTTTGCGTGGATCTTGCAGCGTAATAAATTGTCAAATTAATTGATGAAATTGCACTAACTTTTCTTTTTAACAAAAAAAAGTCCCACTAAATTTTCGATCTTTATATCTATACCTTTTTTCTATTATTTAGCACATTAAGTCTATGTGATTGGGCCACAAAGTTTTTTTAAAAAAATTTGCTTGCCACAACCAACATGCTGACATTTATGAGAGTGGAAACAACAGTAAAGACCCACTAAGAGAAGATTAAGCAAAATTCATAACAGAAAAATCTCAAATTTTAAAATAAGGCTAGTTAAAAAGCTCAAATAAATTATAAAAATAATAATAAAAAAAATATGTTCGAGTCACATGAAAGCTCAGGCAGAGTCTACAGAGTCTATGATCAGACTCCATCCTAGCTAACCAGCAAGTCAAGAGCAAGAGGATTGAGGATTGAGAACAAGAAGTACCTAATCAAAAAGAGAATATCCAAGACACATAAGTCTACTAGAGTATGTGAACTTTTCATTATGATGGCAAAAGAGAAAACATGTTAGCGTAGTTACATGTGAAGAAAGTATGTTGTGCCCTATAATGGTGTTGTGTAATTTTGTCATTGCTCTCCAAAGAAAAAGCCAAATAGTCTAAGAAGCCAAAACATTCTTTCCAAGACAATACTGTTGGTTGATTGAATTCTTCCTCATAGAATTTATTTTAGAAGCCTCCAAATAAGTCAGCCACAAATAGTAAAGGAAGAGCTAGGCATCAAATAAAAATAAAAATAAATAGTATAAACTTCAAAAAGAAGTAGAACTTATCATAGAAGAGTTAACACTACTATGAACTACATCCAAAGCATAACCATAAGAAGATTTTGTCAAGCAGAAATACTGGGGGGATGAATGAGTGGAAGCAAGACGAGATAATAAAAAAGAAACAATATTTTCCAATTTGCACATCAAATCATATCGATTCAAGTGATAGGATAAATGGATTCCATCAAAGATAAGAATATTTATGATTAAATATTATCTAAATGAATACACCAAAGTCACTTACAAGAACACTCCATCCATTCCAACCAAAAATCATTATAATAGTAGGAACTCCAAATAGAAAAAAATGATGTGGTCACCCTAATTCTCAAAGGCACCCATAGGCAACAGATGTACATAAATCTTTATAAGATAGATGTGAAACTCATTCAAACATACAATAAGTAGTCTTATCTTAGTATAAAATGTGGTGCAACATAGAAAAATCCATAAAAAACATAGGAGAAAAAAAATTTTGTGCAATAAAGTGGAGAGAGCCCAAAAACTATCCATTTTACAAATGGTATAAAGTTGTGATTTGACTTGGAACATCATTATAGAATTTTCATTTTCTAGATTTGCATTTGATAGCATATTTTACTGTTATTGAGAATAGTATTAGCATTTGCATATTTATTCTTGAAGAATCCACTATTTCTGTCCATCCAAATTTGATGAGCTATTACTTACACCGCAAGATGAGAGGAAAGTCTAGTAACCTTGAATTTAATCGTCTCTAAATGAACAAAAAATTGAAGGAATTAAAAAAAGACAGGAGCGTGATTTTTACACTAATTTTATAGAAAATATAAATATTAAGTGGATTGATGTCTCTACAATTTAGTTTATCCATAGTGCATAAGCCTTTTATAGGAACTTTCTAAGTAAAGGCATCATTTTTTAGAGAGTACCCTTTCAACCAAAGCAGTTTACTCCAATGAAAAATGGAAGAACTTTAAAATGATAGTTTAAAACATTATAATGTGTACATTTATCTTTCCCTATCAAGATGCAAGAAGGCCCAAAATTAACAATATTTATTTTGATAATAGAGTTGATGTAGTATGGAAGAACAGAGTGAGGGGTTGGGGGGTGTTGGGGTTAAGGGGGCTCTAATTTCCATTAAGAAATTTTTTTAACAAGAGAATCTTTCGAATAACCAAACCAATCAAAAATTAGTCCAATGATTTTTTTCATAGAGTGAGACCCCATTTACCTAATAATCCAAGAAGAATCAAAGATTGTTATTATAAGTGACCTTAAAAGAAATGTTGTTCCTTATTTTTTTTGGAATGGTAACTAGGCCCTCACTGTTGATTAAAAAAGAAATTGTTAAAAAAAAAATTATTTTAGTCTGTTTAGTTATTTAAATTGTTTGTTTGTTTTATTAATTAATCATCTACAATCATACTTGTGGACAACCTCATCAGCTGTATTTGAAATTAATAAAAGGTTCTTCTTTAAGGAGAATCAATATCTATAGCCATTTAAAAATTTATTTTCTTTTTTCGAGAATGTTGAGCCCAAATGGAAATATGCATGATTCGGACCTGCGACATTAGGTGAGAAACTAACCACAATATTGCAGATAAGTGTAACTTTAAAAACATACATTACTCTCATTTCTCACAATTATTTATTTACTTATTTTAATTTGGCATAATTTTTTTGAAGCAGCTAAAGCTCGCATTATAATTTGAAAAATAAAATTTTTTATTTCTAGAGTTTTATCTATTAATATTTTCTTATATTGATAACAATTTTAATTAAACATTTGAATCAAACGCAAAATAAATTGGAGTCCCACAAAAAGTTTGATCTAGTAGAAACTTCATATATACTTATTAATAATATTAGAAAACCTAAAAATTTAAAAGTAGTATAATAATGGCACGACACCATAATCTCTTACAAAAGTGTTTTAGTTGCGTGGAATTATAAATTTTTATACCGGAGATACGGACATTTAAACCATTAATTTAACACCTAAACTTTCATAAGCAGTAGTTGGTATGTATGACCAACATCAGGAAAGATGTACATAATGGTCACTCAATTCATATGTATTTACATGTCTATAACCTAAAATTTTTACAAACATGCCATCTTATCTATGCATGAAAAGTTGTATTTCACTCTTTAAAAGCTAATATAGTAGTATTCTTATGCTGATATGAATGGTTTTGGTGTTATAAATATAAAAGGTAAAGTTTAGGTGTAGATACATAAAAAGATAAGAATTAGGTGGAATGTATGCAAATGCCCCAAACATTAATTGTTTGCAAGAATGCTAACCAATTTGATCTCAGTGCACCTTGTTTCGTCTATTTATCTCAGACTCCCAATCATTTCGTTAAGTAGTTCGCTTTGCCGTAAAGGGGCATTTATTAAGGTTTGCAGACATAGATTAAGTTTAATTTTCTCTAGTTTCATACGATAACACAAACTTTAATAAATAGAGCTCTAGTGCTCTACTTTGTTCAGGAATTGTTAGGAGAAACTGGGAAATATTGAAATCATGAGTTGATCCCAAATATCTCGACAGATACGGATATGTCAAAATCTTAATTTAGAATTTGTTCGTCACTCAATCACTTTCTTCACATATCTCGATAACTTCTTTTATTTCATAGAATTTTTTTTCATAAAAAATCATATCTATCACAGTACTAACCATGTTTTTTTAAATCTGCAGCATGTTTGCTCTTCTTAGCTTGCATATATTCCTGTACGGTTGCAACTTGTTCATGTGGAAGAGCAGCAGAATAAACTATAATTTCATCTTTGAATTCAATCCTAACAAAGCTCTCAAGTACAGAGATGTATTTCTCATATGCACCTCATTTATGACAATAGTTGTGGGTGCAATGGTGATCCACCTCATTCTCAGATCATCCAATTTTGCTCCGCATATTGTCGATGCAATCCCAAAAACTCTGTTGATGGTATGTAATCCAGCTAGTATTTATGCCATCAACATTTTATTGCAATGTTGAATTGTTAAATTATCTAATTCTACTTCATCTTCAACAGATCTTCTTAGGAACACTGATTTGTCCATTCAACATAATTTATCGTTCCACACGTTATAGCTTTCTTCGAGTCATGCGAAATATCATATTCTCTCCATTTTATAAGGTAAATTAAGTTTGCACTGTTTTCTTTCTTTTTTTTTTCTCTTTTTCAATAAATGTTACTGTCAAATAATTAATTTGTATCATTTTATGCGTAACCGTTAAAACTCCTAGTTCCTATGATTCGGTATTAGTTTCGACCAACGAAAAGTCTAATATTTAAGTTTGTATGATTTATTGAAGGTGTTAATGGTGGACTTCTTCATGGCAGATCAATTGACTAGTCAGGTACGGAATTCAAAAGAATATAATAAACAAAAATTCATGAATAACTAATTAAAAAAAATTAAATTTTATTTAATGAATTATGTTTTTAATTAAAAAGACAACCAAAAGCAAACTGATATAAAAAAAGGTCTACGCCAGATAATATTTTCTAGAAAATTAGTCTTTTTGGAAAATGTTGTGTATTGTAGCATAATTTGTTTGATTTGAAAGAAATTCGATTAATTAGGATAAAAACAAACATATTTAATTTTTTCTATTAAACAATACGATGTATACACAATTTTCAAAATAAAATTGGAATTTTTAATAATTTAATTTGTTTGGCACCATAAATGTAAATTGGGGACTCGAAGTGACATTGTAATTGGCCGCTGGTGCACAGATCCCGCTGCTCCGGTACTTGGAATTCACATCGTGCTATTTTATAGCAGTGGGGTTCAAAATCCACCCGTACGACACCTGCACCAACAGCAAAAGCTACAAGCTCCTGGCATATATAATTTCCTTCCTCCCTTACTACTACCGTGCTATGCAGGTAAGCCCAGCAACCAATACATTATCATGAGAAAAACATATGTACTCTACTAATCCAGATGAATCTACGTAACAATTAGTGTGCGAGAAGGTACATGGAGGAAGGCTACGATCCCAATCACTTGGCTAATGCGGGCAAGTATATATCTGCAATGTTGGCTGCTGCTGCTCGATGGAAGTATGCATTAGACCCGACTCCAATGTGGCTTGCAATAGTGGTCATCACCTCAACACTTGCCACTTTCTACCAGCTTTATTGGGACTTTGTTAAGGATTGGGGACTTCTCAACCTCCACTCCAAAAACCTATTTCTTAGAGACGAACTTGTTCTCAGACACAAGTGCATCTATTACTTTTCCCTGGTAACATTATTTGTCTATTATGATTTTATATTAAAGATTGGAGTGATAAGTGTAGATGTGAGATTTTGTAAATACATAAGAATTGTGTGTTGTGTATGTAAACGCCCCAAGCATGCCTAACAAATAATAATGGTAACAAGATAATTTTGAGACACTAAGCAGGTGATTATTATGTTATAGGCTTTAAACTTCGTGCTACGACTTGCATGGGTAGAAACAGTGCTACGACTAAATATGGGCTTCCTGGAAAATCGTCTTGTTGACTTCACTCTGGCATCCCTTGAAATTATTCGACGGGGACACTGGAACTTCTACAGGTATCATTCTACAATACTCTCTTTGTTCCCGACTTTTACCAAATTAGTCATCATTTGATACTCTTGCATGAAGACATCTGGTGATGATTCTTTTTTTTTTAATATATGAAAAGGTTGGAGAACGAGCACTTGAACAATGTTGGCAAGTTTAGAGCAGTGAAGGTGGTTCCTCTTCCTTTCCGTGACATGGAATAGTGCGGCATGGACGCTTAATAATTTGTTGAATGGGGTTAAATAAAACGTAATGTTATTCATTAGTGGTAGCTTGCTCATTCATCAAGATTTCTTTTTATTTGGGTTAATCGTTTAAAAGCAAAACACACAAGTTGTTTGACTTGGAGTTTGCAAAAGCTTCTTTTCAAGTCATGCCAAATTTTCCAATAAGATAGTTTAATTCTTAACGGAATGGGGGGAGAATACTTGAAGGGAAAACAAAAAAGCGAAAGGCTTAATGTGCCTTTAGAAACATTTGGGTGGTTGTTAGCATAATTGTATAATCTTTTGTTCATTATTATTCAACTTTCCTTTTGAATAAGATCATTATATTAGAATATCAATGATTGTAAGGGAAGTGTTTTGCCGAAGTATTTTGTAATCAAAGTTAATTTGTATCTTTTTTTTTCTGCATAGGACTGTGTGAGGGGATATGGAGTTAGCTAGTTAACTTTCTCATAGTTTTATCTCTCATGAAATTGTATTTGTCCTCACTTTTTGTAAACTTAAGATTATTTTTCATATGAATTTTATAAATAATATATTGTGGGAGAAGAAAAATAAGAATCGACACAAATCCAGAAGAACAAACAGAGATTTAATGAGGTTCGACAAAGATGCCTACATCCTCGGGAGCAGAGCGGCGACTTCTTTTTTAGTATTCAGAAAAGAATACAACATACAATATTCAGCTCTCTCAAAGACCTAGGATTACAAACAAGTTTATTTATAATCATAGAGTAAACCCTAAAATACAATATGTAATTCTCAAATTACCTTTGTACCGTATAGCGGGGCGTTGACCCAGCACCCCCAACCCGCATAACGTAACTTCCTGATTTGGACAGATTCTCCGCTCCGCTCCACTTTGTTCCAGCATCTGTCCCTATATGGTATATGAGCCATACCATAACAAATCTCCACCTTGGTGAATATCAAACCCATTAGGAGAAAAGATACTTGGGAATTACACCTGCACCAATGTGGGTTGGGCCACCATACTTCTGTTGTGCCCACGCTGATCTCAACCCACTAAATTTCAAGAGACACACCTCTTCAATTCAAAGAGAGATCTCTTCATTCTAAGATACTCCAAATTTTGGTATTATGAGTCATACCTAACAATTCTCCACCTTGGCGAATATCCAGCCCTTTAGGAGAAAATCTCCACCTTGCGAATATCCAATCCCTTAGGAGAAAATCTCTACCTTGCGAATTTCCTGCCCTTTAGGAGAAAATCTCCCACGTTACGAATATCCAGGCCATTAAGAGAAATATCTCCACCTTGCGGATATCATGTCTTTTAGGAGAAAATCTCCACCTTGCGAATATCTAGGCGCTTAGGAAAAATATATCATGAAGTTTCTTATGCACAAATGTGGGTTGAAGCACTCTTCCTGTTCGCGCAAGCACCTTGGCTAAACTGTTGTCCCGTGAGCGAAACCCTTCGTGAAATACCTCCGCAAAACCACTGTTCGTGAATAATCGCGCCTGCTCGCTTGCCAGCACCTACCAAACTCCACCTCTCGCAACTCCTCCTGCGACAAACTTGCAAACTCCGCTGGTCGAACACCACCAAACCTTTCTGTTCGCCAACGCTCATGTTCGCGGTAATTACACACAAACTCATATTTGCCAACTCCACATCGCCTAATGCTGCGAAGGTTCATGAATTGTCGTGCCTCGAAGTTGCGACGCCGCCTCTATCGCGAACTCCCCGAAGCATAACTCGCTGAACTGCCGCAGCCCTTTATCCTAACTGCTTCGCAACTGTTCGTTCCCCCGAGTCCATCTGCCTTGCGAACAATCTGTAAAGTTTTATATTCTCCTGTGCCATAGCCAATATTCTCTTTCTCCAGCCAAGGAAATTCAGAAAATACTTCTAAATTTTCTTCTCCGCAAGATTTATTGTTGAGCCAGAAATTGTACTTTGATTCTGCCACAAATCCTTTTAAATAATCCCTTAGTTAAGATTCCTTAAATAGGTTTACCGTAATTAAGTTTCCAAGAAAAATGATTTCCCCTTTGTTAAGTTTCCCAGAGAAGCAACAAAACTTTCCAAAAAAAAAGAATTGAAATATTCTCTTAATTAAATATTTCATTTAATTAACTGGATTTTAAATCCTTTCCTTTCTTCAGCCTTCAGCAAAAGAAATCTCACCTCCGCAGATTCAGCAGAGGAAATCCACCTAAAGAAAATATTTTGCGGCTCCAGTAAAGGAAAGAAAATCACATTCCAATTACTCCACTTCACTTTCCTTCCAAAATTTCCTCTGAACTTTTCTTTTCAACGTCCTGGAATAGCTCCGCTGCACCACAAAATTTGAAGAATCTTCCAAATTTACTTCTCCGTAATTTTTTCCGCTCTCTCTAGCGAAGGAAATAAAAAATACTTTCTACTTCCGCTCCGCCTCTTGCAAAGGAAATTTAGCACCAGCCAAAGAAAAATTCAAAAATCCTTCAGAATTTTCTTCTTTGTAACCCTTCCTCCGCTCAACCTGCAAAGAAATGAAAAATTTCCTTCCAATTTCTCCTAATCCGGAATTACCTCCACAGCAAACAGACAACAATGAAAATTAATTCTCCTTCTCTAGTAAACAAACAAGAATGGAAATCACGAAAGAAATTCCTCTGCTTCCGCCTCGATCACGCCTCCAATTCCTCCTTCCGCTCGAACTTGCAGAGTCCTGATCCGCGATTAATTTCTGTCGTCGAAACAGAAGCACGAACGTCCCTTCCGCGACGCAAACTCTTCCTTCTGCCTCCCACCTCCTGCGGGAACAGTGCGTCTGTGAACTCGGCCTAGTAGCAGCAATCCTTCGCTCCTTCCCGCACCGAACAACTCCCCAGCAGCCTTCCGCATCGAAGCCTTCCACACTGCGAAGCTCTCTGTTGCAATCCTTCTGTTCGTAAACCCACGCAATCCGCTTGTTTGCCGACTGAAAAGGAGGCAAGCAATCTTCCGCGTCTCCCAATCTTCTTGCAAGCCGCAATTTGTCGAACACCTGGAATTCTTGAAATGTAGATGCCAAATTTTCTTCAAATCTTCTTTCTTCCTGCGCCGCCAAGAATTTTCTGCCCCTCAAACCTGGCTATGATACCACTTGTTGAGAAATTAGGGAGAAGAAAAATAAGAATCGGCACAAATTGAGAAGAACACATAGAGATTTAACGAGATTCGACAAAGATGCCTATATCCTCGGGAGCAGAGCGGCGACTTCCTTTTTAATATTCAGAAAAAAAGTACAGAATACAATATTTAGCTCTCTCAAAGACCAAAGATTACAAATAAATTTATTTATAATCTTAGAGTAAACGCTACAGTATAATATGTAATTCCCAAATTACCCCTGTACCGTATAGCGGGGCGTTGACCCAGCACCCCCAACCCCACATAACGTAACTTCCCAATTTGGACAGATTCTTCCGTTTCGCTCCGCTCCACTTTGTTCCAGCATCTGTCCCTATATGTTATATGAGCCATACCATAACATGTTTTTTTTTTTATTTTCAATTTCTTTTCAGGGCTATGCCCAACATTTCATTCAAAAATGTGAAGGTTACACGAGTCGAAAAGGAACTCAAATTACTAATATTAGTAACAATAATCTTTGTATAAGAATGAAAATAGAAGAAAAATAATGGAGAAATAACAAACAAACAAAGATTATAGTTCAAAAGTAAACCTTGAGGTTACTTAACCCAAAAATCATGGGAACACCATCAAGTGTTATTGAAGAAGAAAATTGAAGTAGTTAGCATGAAAAAATCCTATGATATGGAGAAGGAGATAACCAAAAAAAATGTGACAGACGTAAATGACATGCAAAAGTTTAGAATTACTAGATAAAGAAATAACTCTGAAAAGAATTAGATCAAATACTCCATATTGATCATAATATAGATTCTAATATCTGTAAGATGGTTAAATTGCCATTGTCACAAGGTCTAAGAAAAGCACAAGCAGAGTGCTAAATAAGAGTTCAAGCATTTATTGCAACTCCCAAAATTTTTGAAACATACATATTATTTATTTATTTATTCATTGCAACAGGGATAAGAAAAAGAATTAGTTATAAGGCATTATCTAAACTATCTCAACATTATAAATTCAAAATATAATGAACCAAAAGATATTATATGCCTAGCATACATTAATTTTACATTATAATAATTATCCCAAAAAGCTAAAAATGTATAGGTATTTATAGTGTAAAAAGAAAATAACTCACAGTCCTTCAAAAGAGTGATAGATAGCCAAAAGGGACTTCCAAGGACCAATAGATCAAGTATAAAATTTGATCACAATTGGCAAATTAAAGGTAAAGTACAAGTTCATGGATTCTTTAAGAGAAGGAAAAACCATTCATCTTTTCAGAGTGCCATGAATATAGACAGAAATAGCCTACACATAAAAATAAAGAAATAAAGGTCAATAATGTCGAGTGTAATATCCAGATCATATATAGTTGTAAGTGAGAAAAAAACAACTGATAGAAAAAAAACCAAGACATTTGTAGAATTCAACATTTTATATAAAGTTGTAGTGCACAAAAACTCATACAACCAATTAATCATCCAGTTTGCTAAAAATTTCAAGTAAAGGATTAACCAAGCCAAAAAATGAAATAACAAATCACAATATAAGTTTTCAATGAGATATAACTGATGCCCAAACTTTCTATGAAACAATCAATCAATCACATAAGTATTCATGTAGATTGAATGATATATGGAATTAGAGTCCTCATATATGTCCTATGAAAGAACTATTTATCTTTTATAACAGAAAAAGTTACACTACTAAGTCTACTTTGAAGAGCTTAGATTTTAAAAGGCAAAAGGTTCTAATTTCTTAACACAAAAATACAAAAAATAGAACTAAGTTTTATTAGACTTGTTCAGAGATAAAAGGTTCATACTCCTCACTATAAGAGGAGCTGGTATTAGCATCCGATATTTGTGTTGGAATTTTTAGACACAAATATTTGCATTAGATTTGTGGCGATTAAGTGAAGGAGAATAAGTTTTGATTATTCCAACATATTTTACGTCTGATTAGTGTATGATTTGCATCAAAAAGTTTGATGAAAAAAATATTCTAAAAACGGTGAAACTTCACTGGAGTTGTAATTATGTTGGCGTCGAAGTTGCATCAAATAAAGTGAGGAAAAAAATTTCCTTGTTAGCATCAAATTTTGTTCAATGTAAATTAGATGGAAATCTGATGCAACATACTAAATAACTCTTTATTCCTGATTAAATTTTATTTCTTTGCTCTTCGTCTCTTGGTCTCCCCTTCTTCTTGAACCTCTCTCAAGCTCCTTCAGCCCTTTCCCACTTCCCTTTCCTTCTCCCTCTTCTTTATGGTTTCACCCAAAACAATTGCCTTCCCAAACAAACCTTCGCGATACAGTCGCCATTAAAACTAGCTAGGAGGGAACGACCAAATCATGCTTACATAAATCACCGAAACTACCCTCATCCTTCAGCTCCAATCCCATCATAAGGCATTGAAGAAGTTAAGCCTATTCACTCAATTATTTTCATTCATATGTATTATGCATGTAAAAATTGATGTTTAGGAAAAGTTATGGAGAGAGCTTGGAGAGCCTAGAATGGAAAAACTATGGACAGTGCAATTTCTCTTTTCGTCTTCTTTGTTCTTTCTTTTGATTAATTTAAGTTTATTTTAAGTTTTATCACTTTAAATTATCATTTTAGGTTTAGGTTATGTTAATGTTATTTGGAAGAGTGAGTTGAGAGGAAATGTCAAGCTTAAATGGTTAGAGCCCTAGACTGAATGCATAAAACCTATTGTACATTGAAAAGCACCACTTAAACTTGACTATGAATTTTATGAGACTGCTATTAGGCTTGCAAACCTTTATGGTGTATGAGAATCATAAAGTAAGTTAATTTAGACTTATGTTAAGGTGGATGGGTGACTTTTCACTAAGAGACAAAATTTGAAATGATTAAATCCATGAACTTTTTATTTTTTGTTGCTAAATATGTCATACTTGTCCTGTTTTTATGTTTGTTTTAGAAATAATCAAGATATGTTTCATGTTTAGATTTTCTATATTCCTCTTTTTACTTGTGTATACTGCTCTTTATTAACCTCACTTTTGGTTGAAGTCCAGTCTTTCCTTTTTAGTAGCTCAGTGTCTAGCCATATGACTTTCCTGTTGAATATTCCTAGAGGACTAGAAAAGAAACCCTCACAATTAGAAATTCTAAACTCCTCTTTGCTCAACTTGAAGTTTCACATATTGGTCCTAACTTGAAACACTTAGTAGGTGGGATCAATATGGGGGAGCTCAAGGGGAGTCCCCATAAGACTTCTTGGCCTTAGGGTTAACCCTCTAGTGGTGTGATCATGGTTGGTCTCACACACACACTTGCACATTACACTTCCACTCATAACCTTACACCCAAACATGCTTAACTTTGATCCTTTAACCCTTTAGGAGGCACATGTAGTTGGTCCCCCAAACCCACTAGCCCTAGGCTAGGGTTTAGCTGAGACCAGTACATGGAAGACCTAAAGTAGGGAATTCTTTTAGTCCATGGCTCAAGCAGTGTGATTGACACCCCAATTTTACCAAAATACCCAATTTAACCATTTGCCCCCAAATCTATCCAAATTAATAAACTACCCTTGAAACCCTAGAATTCCCAAAATTACCTAAAATACCCAATTTTGTCCAAAAATCATCTCAACCCATTTAAAACCACCCATATTGTCCAAAACACCCCCAAAAGTTTCAAAATTACCAAAATACTCCTCATTTTGTCAAAATTACCAAAATATCCTTAGTGACCCAAATTGTCCCAAAATATTTAAAATCATTTCAAATGTCCAAAAAATTAATTTGAACCACTCCATTGAGCTTGAGTTGACAAATTTGACCCATTTTGACCAAAAGCCCCAAATTACGCTAAAAGGCCAAATTACCTTAATTCACCCCCAATGTCCATCTATTTGATCTCAATTTTCCACAAATTCAATTCTGAAATAAAATTCATCAAGCAAATCTTAATTTAAACCAAATCAAAATCCAATTGACCCACATTTGAATGCAATTTCAACCTAAATAAAAAAGCTCCATTTTCACCCTAAGCCAAAATTTCACCAAATTGAACCCCCAAAATTTATTCAATTGCCCCAATTTTGCATCATTAACTCTTTACAACATTTCCCCACATCACATTGAACCTTAAATTTGCCTTATTCAAGTCTCAATTTCACTCAAAATCAACTTGGATCAAAACCCCCAAATTTGCCCTAAATTGGCCATGTCCCCAAATTCCACCAAATTGAACTCCATAACCCTAAAATTTCAACCCAATTGATATCCAAAACTCTTTATGACAATCACCCACATCAAATTAAATCCACAATTGGTTCATAACCCAACTCTAGCCCAAATTAAACCCAAGTCTAACCTAACATCTCTAAAACTAGCCATGAGCTAAAATCCTTCAAATTGAATATCCAAATCAATTCAAAATCAGTCCAAAACTTTTCTAAACACATTGTGACAATCATCTACATTATCTTGATCAATAAATTTAGCTCAATGTCATGACTAGCCTAACCTAAACCTAAATTCAAGCCAAAATGCCCAGAATTGAACCCATGTACCAAAATTAATCAAAAAAAACCAAATTGATCAAACCAAAGACACTACAACCATTATTTGGACTCTCGCGACCAAACTAGACCCACTTAGCCCCCCTACATGAGCTATGGACCAATGGTCCCTTGATTTAAGGGATCTCCTCCTTTTTTGGGCCTAAACCAAAATTTCTTATCCATTATCTCTTACCATTAGGGGTTAACTATCATTAGCCACCCCCTGGCCTCCTTGAGCCCCTAGCCTCCTTGAGCCCATAAATGACTTAAACTTGGTCAGCCACCACCTTAGCCGCCTGAAACAGCTAGCCCAAGGGAGTCCAAAGTGGCCAAAGCCCAAAATTAAACTTCTTTGAGTTGGTTAAGTCCCATTGGCCATTGAAGCACTGCTTTACACCCATCAATTGCATTCGGTGGCCACCCTAAGCTCCTTTATTTAAACACCCTCTTTCACGACCAACAAAGATTGTGCTTAAAACTTATGAGAAACTCTGCCAAAATCTCACCAGAGCTTCTCCAAATCTCTCAAAGTGCAATCCCACTGTTCTCCAACCCTAACTCCCACTTTCCAGAGCCAATTTCCTCACTAAATTCTGAGCCAAAACTAGGACATATTTCTCCGCACCTCCATAGTCCACCAAAGTTCAATTAATTATGCGCACACCATCCCCAGAGTGAGAGGAGTTGATTCCCCACAAAAAACCCATCGCAGAGAGCTACTAGCATAACCCTAGACCAACACCTGAAAACTGCCTTAGTCAAAATCATGCCTAGAAAATTCACCACAACCCAGGAGCTCATCTGAAGGTTCTTTAGACTCCTCTGAAGCTTCTCAAACCTCTAATTGATGCTACACCTCAAAGACAAAGATATTGAACTCTCCCCTCAATCCAAGCTTAAGTTGATTCTTCATGCTTATAGAATGTATTTAATGCTCAATCAATTGTATAGATAGGTTTGTCTTGAGTAGATGAAGGTGTAGGAACAAACCCCATGTGATTTGGTTGAGTATTGAGAGAGATCTTAAGGTTTTAGTGTGGACAATACTCGGGTTAGGGAGATTGGGGACGATGAACGGATGTCATCCATTTTCGTGTTTATTTAATGGACGGTCGTGATAGAGCCGGACGAGGAGATGGAACGGAACAACAAAACATGTGGCAGCTGAGGTGGCTGGTAGTGTCAAACAATGTAGCGCCGCGTGGCTTTTCAGAGCCGCCGTAGGTTGAGCTGGATAGCTAGAAAGTTAGTCTTTTTCTGATTTAATTAAAGTCTAGATCTTTGAAAATCCATAAAGTTGCATAGAAAAATCATAAAAATAAAATAAAAATACCCACTTGCTCAGTGAATATAGGAGAATAATGTGGGCAAAAAATAAAAATTATTTGTTGATTCCTTAATTTTAGATTAATTAAAAACTCTCTATGGTATTTTAATTTATTGTGATTAAATTTGCTTATCATGACTTGAGAATTTTAGGGTTTGTTTTTCATGACGAAGGAGATATTCTCTGATTTTTCCAAGGTCACAGAGCATTCCTATGCTTGTAACCCTAATTTTCAAACCATGAGGGCTTATTAGGCTTATATTAATTATATAAATTAAAATATCAATTGAAAAATTATGAGATAGATTTTGGTAGGTTTCTTTTGGTTAGAGGAGCATAAAAAAAATATTATGATGGGTTGAATAATTTTGTGCATTTCTATAACTAATTAAATGTTTGTAAATTGTAATAATTTATTTAAATTAAATATTAATATAAAACTAATAACATTAATTCCACATTGTGTAAAAAAATAATTTTTACTTTCTGTAAAAATTTGAATGCTATTTGATTAAGTTTGAGTGCTAAAGTTGATTTTATGAGAAAATTGTAATTTTGTAAAAAATTAATTATNGCACGATAAATTGGAGTCCCACAAAAAGTTCACCAAATTAGAATATTAATATTGGAGTAAAATCCAATAGAAACTTCATATATACTTATTAATAATATTAGAAAACCTAAAAAACTAAAAGTAGTATAATAATGGCACGACACCATAATCTCTTACGAAAGTGTTTTAGTTGCGTGGAATTATAAATGTTTATACCAGAGATATGGACATTTAAACCATTAATTTAACACCTAAACTTTCATAAGTAGTTCGTATGTATGACCAACATCACGAAAGATATACATAATGGTCACTCAATTCATATGTATTTACATGTTTATAACCTAAAATTTTTACAAACATGCCATCTCATCTATGCATGAAAAGTTGTATTTCACTTTTTAAAAGTTAATATAGTAGTATTTTTATGCTGATATGAATGATTTTGGTGTTATAAATATAAACGGTAAAGTTTAGGCGTGGATACATATATAGATAAGAATTTGGTGGAATGTATGCAAATGCCCCAAACATTAATTGTTTGCTAGAATTCGTAACCAATTTGATCTCAATGCACCTTGTTTCGTCTATTTATCGCAGACTCCTAATCATTTGGTTAAGTAGTTCGCTTTGACGTAAAGGGACATTTATTAAGGTTTGCAGACATAGATTATGTTTAATTTTCTCTAGTTTCATACGATAACACAAACTTTAATAAGTAGAGCTCTAGTGCTCTACTTTGTTCAGGAATTGTTAGGAGAAACCGGGAAATATTGAAATCATGAGTTCATCCCAAATATCTCGACAGATACTGATATGTCAAAATCTTAATTTAGAATTTGTTTGCCACTCAAATCACTTTCTTCGCATATCTCAATAACCTCTTTTATTTCATAGACTTTTTTTTCATAAAAAATCATATCTATCACAGTACTAACCATGTTTTTTAAATCTGCAGCATGTTTGCTCTTCTTAGCTTGCATATATTCCTGTACGGTTGCAACTTGTTCATGTGGAAGAGCAGCAGAATAAACTATAATTTCATCTTTGAATTCAATCCTAACAAAGCTCTCAAGTACAGAGATGTATTTCTCATATGCACCTCATTTATGACAATAGTTGTGGGTGCAATGGTGATCCACCTCATTCTCAGATCATCCAATTTTGCTCCGCATATTGTCGATGCAATCCCAAAAATTCTGTTGATGGTATGTAATCCAGCTAATATTTATGCCATCAACATTTTATTGCAATGTTGAATTGTTAAATTATCTAATTCTACTTCATCTTCAACAGATCTTCTTAGGAACACTGATTTGTCCATTCAACATAATTTATCGTTCCACACGTTATAGTTTTCTTCGAGTCATGCGAAATATCATATTCTCTCCATTTTATAAGGTAAATTAAGTTTGCATCGTTTTCTTTCTTTTTTTTTTCCCTCTTTTTCAATAAATGTTACTGCCAAATAATTAATTTGTATCATTTTATGTGTAACCGTTAAAAATCCTAGTTCCTACGATTCGGTATTAGTTTCGGCCAACGAAAAAGTCTAATATTAAGTTTGTATGATTTATTGAAGGTGTTAATGGTGGACTTCTTCATGGCAGATCAATTNGTCATCCAATTTTGCTCCGCATATTGTCGATACAATCCCAAAAATTCTGTTGATGGTATGTAATCCAGCTAATATTTATGCCATCAACATTTTATTGCAAGGTTGAATTGTTAAATTATCTAATTCTACTTCATCTTCAACAGATCTTCTTAGGAACACTGATTTGTCCATTCAACATAATTTACCGTTCCACACGTTATAGCTTTCTTCGAATCATGCGAAATATCATATTCTCTCCATTTTATAAGGTAAATTAAGTTTGCATTGTTTTCTTTCTTTTTTTTTTTTCTCTTTTTTTCAATAAATGTTTCTGCCAAATTATTAATTTGTATCATTTTATGTGTAACCGTTAAAAATCCTAGTTCCTATGATTCGGTATTAGTTTCGGCCAACAAAAAAGTCTAATATTAAGTTTGTATGATTTATTGAAGGTGTTAATGGTGGACTTCTTCATGGCAGATCAATTAACTAGTCAGGTACGGAATTCAAAAGAATATCATAAATAAAAATTCATGAGTAACTAATTAAAAAAAATTAAATTTTATTTAATGAATTATGTTTCTAATTAAAAAGCCAACCAAAAGCAAATTGATATAAAAAAAGGTCTACGCCAGGTAATATTTCCTAGAAAATTACTCTTTTGGAAAATGTTGTGTATTGTAACATAATTTGTTTGATACGAAAAAATTCGATTAATTAGGATAAAAACAAACATATTTAATTTTTTTCTATTAAACTATACGATGTAGACACAATTTTAAAAGCAAAATTGGAATTTTTAGTAATTTAATTTGTTTGGCACCATAAATTTAAATTGGGGACTCGAAGTGACACTGTATTTGCCCGCTGGTGCACAGATCCCGCTGCTCCGGTACTTGGAATTCACATCGTGCTATTTTATAGCAGTGGGGTTCAAAATCCACCCGTACGACACTTGCACCAACAGCAAAAGCTACAAGCTCCTGGCGTATATAATTTCCTTCCTCCCTTACTACTACCGTGCTATGNCAAAAGGTCTGCGCCAGATGATATTTTCTAGAAAATTACTCTTTTTGGAAAATGTTGTGTATTGTAACATAATTTGTTTGATATGAAAAAAATTCGATTAATTAGGATAAAAACAAACATATTTAATTTTTTCTATTAAACTATACGATTTAGACACAATTTTAAAAGTAAAATTGGAATTTTTAATAATTTAATTTGTTTGGCACCATAAATTGGGGACTCCAAGTGACATTGTGATTGCCCGCTGGTGCACAGATCCCGCTGCTCCGGTACTTGGAATTCACATCGTGCTATTTTATAGCAGTGGGGTTCAAAATCCACCCGTACGACACCTGCACCAACAGCAAAAGCTACAAGCTCCTGGCGTATATAATTTCCTTCCTCCCTTACTACTACCGTGCTATGCAGGTAAGCCCAGCTACCAATACATTATCATGAGAAAAACATATGTACTCTACTAATCGAGATGAATCTATAACAATTAGTGTGCCAGAAGGTACATGGAGGAAGGCTACGATCCCAATCACTTGGCTAATGCGGGCAAGTATATATCTGCAATGTTGGCTGCTGCTGCTCGATGGAAGTATGCATTAGACCCGACTCCAATGTGGCTTGCAATAGTGGTCATCACCTCAACACTTGCCACTTTCTACCAGCTTTATTGGGACTTTGTTAAGGATTGGGGACTTCTCAACCTCCACTCCAAAAACCTATTTCTTAGAGACGAACTTGTTCTCAGACACAAGTGCATCTATTACTTTTCCCTGGTAACATTATTTGTCTATTATGATTTTATATTAAAGATTGGAGTGATAAGTGTAGATGTGAGATTTTGTAAATACATAAGAATTGTGTGTTGTGTATGTAAACGCCCCAAGCATGCCTAACAAATAATAATGGTAACAACAATAATTTTGAGATACTAAGCAGATGATTATTATGTTATAGGCTTTAAACTTCGTGCTACGACTTGCATGGGTAGAAACAGTGCTACGACTAAATATGGGCTTCCTGGAAAATCGTCTTGTTGACTTCACTCTGGCATCCCTCGAAATTATTCGACGGGGACACTGGAACTTCTATAGGTATCATTCTATAATACTCTCTTTGTTCCCGACTTTTACTAAATTAGTCATCATTTGATACTCTTGCATGAAGACATCTGGTGATGATTCTTTTTTTTTTAAATATATAAAAAGGTTGGAGAACGAGCACTTGAACAATGTTGGCAAGTTTAGAGCAGTGAAGGTGGTTCCTCTTCCTTTCCGTGACATGGAATAGTGCGGCATGGACGCTTAATAATTTGTTGAATGGGGTTAAATAAAACGTAATGTTATTCATTAGTGGTAGCTTGCTCATTCATCAAGATTACTTTTTATTTGGGTTAATCGTTTAAAAGCAAAACACAAAAGTTGTTTGACTTGGAGTTTGCAAAAGCTTCTTTTCAAGTCATGCCAAATTTTCCAATAAGGTAGTTTAGTTCTTAACGGAATGGGGGGAGAATACTTGAAGGGAAAACAAAAAAGCTGAAGGCTTAATGTACCTTTAGAAGCATTTGGGAGGTTGTTAGCATAATTGTATAATCTTTTGTTCATTATTATTCAACTTTCCTTTTGAATAAGATCATTATGTTAGAATATCAATGATTGTAAGGAAAGTGTTTTGCCGAAGTATTTTGTAATCAAAGTTAATTTGTACCTTTTTTTTCTGCATAGGACTGTGTGAGGGCATATGGAGTTAGCTAGTTAACTTTCTCATGGTTTCATCTCTCATGAAATTGTATTTGTTCTCACTTTTTGCAAACTTAAAATTTTTTTTCTTATGAATTTTATAAATAATATATTGTGTTCTCTTTTTTTTTTTTCATTTTCAATTTCTTTTCAAGGCTATGCCCAACATTTCATTCAAAAAAGTGAAGGTTACACAAGTCAAAAAGGAACTCAAATTACTAATATTAGTGACAATAATCTGTGCATAAGTAGGAAAATAGAAGAAAAATAATGGAGAAATAACAAACGAACAAACATTATAGTTCAAAAGTAAAGCTTGAGGTTACTTAACCTAAAAATCATGGGAACTCCATCAAGTGTTATTGAAGAAGAAAATCCAAGTAGTTAGGATGACAAAATCCTATGATATGGAGAAGGAGATAACAAAAAAAAATGTGACAAACATAAATGACATGCAAGAGTTTAGAATTAGCAGATAAAGAAATAATTCACAAAAGAATTAGATCAAATACTCCATATTGATCATAATATACATTCTAATATCTATAAGATGGTTAAATTGCCATTGTCACAAGGTCTAAGAAAAGCACAAGCAGAGTGCTAAATAGGAGTTCAAGCATTTATCACAACACCCAAAATTTTTGAAGAATACATATTATTTTTTTATTTATTCATTGCAACAGGGATAAGAAAAATAATTAGTTATAAGGAATTATCTAAACGATCTCAACATTATAAATTCAAAATATCATGAACCAAAAGATATCATATGCCTAGGATACATTAATTTTAAATTATCATAATTATCCCAAAAAGCCAAAAAATTATAGGTATTTATAGTGTAAAAAGAAAATAACTCACAGTCCTTCAAAAGAGTGATAGGTTGCCAAAAAGGACTTCCGAGGACCAATAGATCAAGTATAAAATTTGATCACAATCGGAAAAATAAAGGTAAAGTACATGTTCATGGATTCTTTAAGAGAAGGAACAACCATTCAACTTTTTCAGAGTGCCATGAATATAGACAGAAAGAACCAACACATATAAATAGAGAAATAAAGGTCAATAATGTCGAATGTAATATCCAGATCATAGAATGTTGTAAGTGTGAAAAGAAAAACTCATAGAAAAAAAACTAAGACATTTGTAGAATTCAAAATTTTATATAGAGTTGTAGTAAAAAAAAACTCATACAACCAATCAATCATCTAGTTTGCTAAAAATTTCAAGAAAAGGATTAACCAAGGCAAAAAATTAAATAACAAAATCACAATATAAGTTTTCAATGAGATATAACTGATGCCCAAAATTTCTATGAAACAATCAATCAATTACATAAGTATTCAAGTAGATTAAATGATATATGGAATTAGAGTCCACATATATGTCCTACGAAGGAACTATTAAACTTTTATAACAGAAAAAGTTACACTAATAAGTCTACTTTGAGGAGTTTAGATTTTAAAAAGGCAAAAGGTTCTAATTTCTTAACACAAAAATACAAAAAAATAGAACTAAGTTTTATTGGAGTTGTTCAGAGATAAAAGGTTCATACTCCTCACTATAAGAGGAGTTGGTATTAGCATCTGATATTTGTGTTGGAATTTTTAGACATAAATATTTACATTAGATTTGTGGCATTTAAGTGAAGGATAATAAGTTTTGATCTTTGCTACATATTCTGATTTGCATAAAAAAGTTTGATGAAATAAATATTCTAAAAATGGCGAAACTTCTACTGGAGTTGTAATTATGTTGGCGTCGAAGTTGCATCAAATAAAGCGAGGAAAAAATTTCCTTGTTAGCATCAAAATTTGTTCAATGCAAATTAGATGGAAATCTGATGCAGCATACTAAATAACTCTTATTCCCGATTAAATTTTAATTCTTTGCTCTTCGTCTCTCGGTCTCCCCTTCTTCCTGAACCTCTCTCAATATCCTTCAGCCCTTTCCCAATTTCCTTTCCTTCTCCCTCTTTCTTATGGTTTCACTCAAAACAAGTGCCTTCCCAAACAAAACTTCGCGATACAGTCACCATTAAAACTAGCTGGAAGGGAACGACCATATCATGCTTACATAAATCACTGAAACTACCCTCATCCTTCAGCTCCACTCCCATCATAAGGCATTGAAGAAGGTAAGCCTATTCACACAATTATTTCCATTCATATGTATCATTCATGTAAAAATTGATGTTTAGGAAAAGTTATGTAGAGAGCTTGGAGAGCCTAGAATGGAAAAACTATGGACAGTGCAATTTCTCTTTTCCTCTTCTTTGTTTTTTATTTTGATTAATTTAAGTTTATTTTAAGTTTTATCACTTTAAATTATCATTTTAGGTTTAGGTTATGTTAATGTAATTTGGAAGAGTGAGTTGAGAGGAAATGTCAATCTTAAATGGTTAGAGCCCTAGACTGAATGCATAAAACCTATTGTAAATTGAAAAGTACCACTTAGACTTGAATATAAATTTTATAAGACGATTGTTAGGCTTGCAAACCCTTATGGTGTATGAGAATCATAAAGTAAGTTAATTTAGACTTATGTTAAGGTGGATGGGTGACTTTTCACTAAGAGACAAAATTTGAAATGATTATATCCATGAACATTTTATTTTCTATTGCTAAATATGTCATACTTGTCCTATTTTTATATTTGTTTTAGAAATAATCAAGATATGTTTCTTATTTAGTTTTTCTATATTCCTCTTTTTACTTGTGTATACTGCTCTTTGTTGACCTCACTTTTGGTTGAGGTCTAGTCTTTCCTTTTTAATAGCCCAGGGTCTAGCCATAGGTCCTTTCTGTTGACTATTCCTAGAGGACTAGAAAAGAAACCCTCACCATCAGAAATTCTAAACTCTTCTTTGCTCAACTTGAAGTTTCACATATTAGTCCTTACCTGCAACACTTAGTAGGTGGGGTCAATAACGAGGAGCTCAAGGGGAGTCCCCATAAGACTGCTTGGCCTTAGGGTTAACCCTCTAGTGGTGTGATGATGGTTGGTCTCGCACACACACTTGCACATTACACTTCCACTCATAACCTTACACCCAAACATGCTTAACTTTGATCCTTTAACCCTTTGGGAGACACATGTAGTTGGTCGCCCAGACCCACTAGCCTTAGGCTAAAGTTTAGCTGAGACCAGTACATGGAAGACCCAAAGTAGAGAATTCCTTTAGTCCATGGCTCAAGTAGGGTGATTGACACCCCAATTTTACCAAAATACCCAATTTAACCTTTTGCCCCCAAATCTACCCAAATTACTAAACTACCCTTGAAACCTTAAGAGTTCCCAAAATTACCCAAAATACCCAATTTTGTCCAAAAATCAGCTCAACCCATTTAAAACCACCCAAATTGTCCAAAACACCCCCAAAAGTTTCAAAATTACCAAAAAACCCCTCATTTTGTCAAAATTACCAAAATATCCTTAGTGACCCAAATTGTCCCAAAATCTTTAAAATCATTTCAAATGTCCACAAAATCAATTTGAACCACTCCATTGAGTTCGATTTGACAAATTTGACTCATTTTGACCAAAAGCCCCAAATTACCCTCAAAGGCCCAATTACCTCAATTCACCCCCAATGTCCATCTATTTGATCTCAATTTTCTACAATTTCAATTCTATAATCAAATTCATCAAGTAAAAGCTTAATTTAAACTAAATCAAAGCCCAATTGACCCACATTTGAATTCAATTTTAACCGAAATAAAAAAGCTCCATTTTCACCCTAAACCAAAATTTCACCAAATTGTACCCCCAAAATCTATTCAATTGCCCCAATTTTGCATCATTAACTCTTGACAACATTTCCACAACATCAAATTAAACCTTAAATTGGCCATATTCAAGCCTCAATTTCAATTAAAATCAACTTGGATCAAAACCCCCAAATTTGCCTTAAATTTGCGCTAAATTCCACCAAATTGAACTCCATAACCCTAAAATTTCCACCCAATTGATATCCAAAACTATTTATGACAATCACTCACATCAAATTAAACCATCAATTGGGTCATAACCCAAATTTAGCCCAACTCAAACCCAAGTCTAACCCAACATCTTTAAAATTAGCCATGAGCTAAAATCCTTCAAATCAAATATCCAAATCAATTCAAAATTAGTCCAAAGCTTTTCTAAACTCATTGTGACAATCATCTACATTATCTTGATCAATAAATTGAGCTAAATGTCATGACTAGCCCAAGATAAACCTAACTTCAAACCAAAACGCCCAAAATTGAACCCATGTACCAAAATTAACCAAACCAAACCAAATTGATCAAACCAAAGCCACTACAACCACCATTTGGACTCTGGTGACCAGACTAGACCCACCTAGCCCACCCTACATGAGCTATGGATCAATGGTCCCTTGATTTAAGGGATCTCCTCCCTTTTTGGGCCTAAACCAAAATTTCTTAGCCATTATCACTTATCATTAGGGGTTAACCAGCATTAGCCACCCCCTGGCCTCCCTGAGCCCATAAATGATTTAAAACCTGACCAGCCACCACCTTAGCCGTCTGAAACAGCCAGCCCAGGGGAGCCCCAAGTGTCCAAAGCTCAAAATTAGACTTCTTTGAGTTGGCTAAGTCCCATTGGCCATTGAAGCTCTTCTGCTCTCCACCTAAGCACTACTTTACACCCATCAATTGCCCTTGGTGGCCACCCCAAGCTCCTTTATTTAAACACTGGCTTTCATGGCCAAAGGAGAATGTGCTTAAAACTTATGAGAAACTCTGCCAAAATCTCACCAGAGCTTCTCCAAATCTCCCAAAGTGCAATCCCACTGTTCTCTAACCCTAACTCCCACTTTCTAGAGCCAATTTCCTCACTAAATTCTCACCCGAAACTAGGACATATTTCTCTAGACCTCCATAGTCCACCAAAGTTCAATTAATTATGCACACACAATCCCTAGAGTGAGAGGAGTTGATTCCCTACAAAAGCCCCATCACAGAGAGCTACTAGCATAACCCTAGACCAACACCTGAAAACGGCCTTGGTCGAAATCGTGCCTAGAAAATTCACCACAACCCAGGAGCTCATCTGAAGGTTCTTTAGACTCCTCTGAAGCTTCTCCAACCATCTAATTGATGCTACACGTCAACAATGAAGGTATTGAGCTATCCCTTCAATCCAAGCTTAAGTTGATTCTCCATGCTTATATACTATATTTAATGCTCGATCAACCGTATATATAGGTTTGTCTTGAGTAGATGAAGGTGTAGGAAGAAATCCTATTTGATTTGGTTGAGTATTGAGAGAGATCTTAAGGTTTTAGTGTGGATAACACTCAGGTTAGGGAGATTGGTGACAATGAAAGGATGTCATTCATTTTTGCGTTTATTCAATGGACGGTCGTGATGGAGCCGGATGAGGAGATGGAACAGAACAGCGGGACATGTGGCAGTTGAGGTGGTTGGTAGTGTCAAATGACGTAGCGCAGTGTGGCTTTTCGAAGCTGCCGTAGGTTGAGCTGGAAGACTAGAAAATTAGGCTTTTTCTGATTTAATTAAATTCTAGACCTTTGAAAATTCATAACATTGCATAGAAAAATCATAAAAATAAAATAAAAATACCACTTGCTCAAAGAATAGAGGAAAATAATGGGGACCAAAAATAAAAATTATTTGTTGACTCCTTGATTTTAGATTAATTAAAAACTCTATGTGGTATTTTAATTTATTGTGATTAAATATTACATACCATGACTTGAGATTTTTAGGGTTTGTTTCTCATGACGAAAGAGATATTCTCTGATTTTCCCAAGGTCACAGCCTATGCTTGCAACCCTAATTTTCAAGCCTTGAGGGCTTATTAGGCTTAAATTAATTTTATAAATTAAAATATCACTTGAAAAGTTATGAGATAAATTTTGGTACATTTCTTTTGGTTAGAGGAGCATAGAAAAAATATTATGATGGTTTGAATATTTTTGTGCATTTATATAATTAATTAAATGTTTATAACTTGTAATAATTTATTTAAATTAAATATTAATAAAAAAATTAGTAAAATTAATTCCACATTGTGTAAAAAAATAATTTTTACATATTTTAAAAATTTGAATGCTATTTGACTAAGTTTGAGTACTAAAGTTGATTTTACGAGGAAAATTTTATTTTTGTAAGAAAATAATTATATTAATATAAATACAATTAGAAAAAATTATGAAAAGTAGTTTTTTTAGTTCTTTGGGTTGTGGTGAATTAGATAATACTTCATTTTTAACTATATTTTGAATTAAATATAATTAAAAATATCAAAAGTACAAAAATGTTTCCAAATGTGTCTAATCGTTTCCTGATGACTTAGGACTCATTAAAATATTCTTCCCAATTTTTCTAAGTTAAAAAAAAAATTTAAAGGCCAAAAATATATTTTTTTCTTATTTTCCCATTAAAATAATTATAATAAATAAATTATAAATTATAAAAATATAGAACTTATTTCTCTAAGTTCTCTGGACTCAGAAAGATTTAATAAAAATAAAAAAAAATAATTTTTGTAATTAAAACACATTTTCTATTTAATTAAATCACAAAAAATCATAAATAATTATAAAATTAAATTAAAATTTAATTTAAAAAAAACATGGAATTTTGCCTAAATGTTTCTCTGACCTAGGAGGAACCTCTAATATTTCTTTCCATAAATAAAAACTTAATTTTGATAAGTTAATATTAAAAATCCTATTTTATAAGTTAAATTAATTATTTATATAAAAATTTGAAAACCCACATTTTCTCATGTGATGTTTTAATTGCCCCATGAATAGGGTACTCTAAGATTTTCATAGTCATTTGAATTATGCTGAATGAGTTATGAAGTGTAGAGCCCCAAGGACAAAATGGCCACTTTAGATTCTTGTGCCTTAATCAAAATTCAGGATCAATCAAAGGGAAAAACATGGGTAATTTTGATCTTACTGAGGACTTTTGGATGATTGAGACAATGGGTCAAAAATTAGAAACCAATTTGCCGCCTTTCCATGAGAAGAGTAAAATTATAATTTTCTAAATTAATCAATAATTAGAATTTAATAAAAATCAAGTGATTATGAAGTGATGGGATTAGGCTAGGAGGACGATAACTCACTTATTTTAAGCCCACAATTAGATATCATATAATATTTTAATAAGGATAAGTACAACATAAATTAAAATTTTAATAAATGCACATTCTCCCATTGAACATGTTAAGGGCTCGGTAGTGATCTAGGCTTGATATTTAAGCTTATTTGATGAGATTTAGAAAAAGGTAACATGATTGATGATAAACACTTCTAAGCACAACGAGTGCAACTTTAGTCGTGGGTACAAAATCTTTAATTACCTAAAGAACATGTCTTAGGGGCATTCACCTACATAATTTTTAAATAAAATATCAACTGATTAATTGGGTACCCTGTCCTTAGGATAATTACAATGTCAATGTTCAACGAGCAATGGGTAATTACAACTTAACCTTGGATGATTAATGAAATGATATGATAATTTCAAAATGAACTCGAAATGTTTTAAGAGATCTTTAAAGTGGTTCAGGATCATTCCTCGAACACTTTGTAATCTCTTGGATATTCTGAAGGACAAATTGAACTTGCTATATTTTGTTCTAAAATCATCCACAAATATCATTCGAGACTCAGTAGGTCATAGTTTGGGGTCTGTTAGATACACCTTCATCTACTCTTGCAATTTATTTAATTTTTTGCATAATTATATGCATGTTGCGAAAGCTAATCGCTCAGCGGGAATGCTGGGAAGATGAAAGGTACGCTTTTATAATGTTATTTAATTTCTGTCATTTTACTTTACTGTAGTTTATTTTTGCTTCCAAATATTAGAACTTCTTGGTTCTTCACTTTACTTTGTTTGCAAAAAAACCAAAATCATTTTAAAAAATTAATCAACATTTTTAAAAATATAAAACAAATTGTTTCGAAGGTTTCCATAAATCATTTGAAATTTCACTAAACTTAAAACCTCCTTTTGAATTTATGAGAGTCCCTCGGAGGAGGTAGCCCACAGTTGCTAACAAGATCTCTTCGGTTTAAATGGGTTTAACAACTCATTTAAGCTAAGTAAAATAAAAAAAAATAGTGATACCAGAACGAGGGAACCGTGAGATTCTAATCGGTATCGCTTTAATCAACTTTAACCCACGATAATTATTAAACATTGAACATGTCATTTAAACTTTTTGGATCTTAGACTTTAGGACAGTTACTTTGCCGATGAGTTTGACGCTAACTTTGTGGGCAGCCTTCTACATCATGAGAATCTACAACAACACATCTTTCCTTAGAAATTAAATAAAAAACCATAGGGTTTTGAGGTTGTCGACCTTGTGCGAAATAAATCCTCAACTCATCTTTATGCCTTTGTATAACTATGCTATACAATTTAAGCCCTCTCACCATTGGATTCTAAGGTTGTCATTCGTCACGATGTAAACTGTCACATCTTCTAGGCTATTTGTGCGATCGTCTCGCATAAATGTAAGCCCTAGCAGAATGTAAAATTTAAATAATTCTTTTTCTCAAAATTGAAGCCAAATCATAGGATAGCTAAGGAAGTCACCAGGGTTCTCCTCAGGATTCATGACATCCCCTTGTTCTTCTTCCTTTTGATTCCAAAATACAAGTTCCAAATTTGAGCCATTCCTATTTCACACCTCTTTATCTGATCTTTTGAAAAGTCGTATCCTTTAAAATTCTAGAAGACATTATCCCTTGATTTTTATTGAGAGTTTTCTTAGGTGACTTCTGATACACCTAGAAAATATAGTATTTTTAGACGCATTTTTGTACCTATTTTTGAGATATTTTGCTTTAATGGAAGGTATTTGTTTATTTTTTTCTTTTAGGTATAGGTAAAAAGGTGAGAAATTCCTAAAGGAGCTAAAAAGTATCAAATTTGGAGCAAATAGGTGAAAATTGGGCAAGAGTGTTTTGGCGCCTAAGCACCAGATCCGACGTTTAAGTGCTAGTTAAACATAGAAGGTCTCACCTAAGTGCCAGAGGCCCCGCGCTTAAGCACCAGTGACAGTTATTGGATGAGTTATTCAGTTTTTACAAATTTTGAAGAGGTTTTTGAGGTACCCATAGGCTTAATAGGTGGTTACAACCATCATGGATGAAAATTATTACAAAAGGAGGCATCTCTTGGTGAAATACATCAAATCAAGACATATTTTGAAGAGATACCAAGACACCTTTTGGAGATTTATAAAAGAATGAAGATTTAGTTTTTGAAAGTGTGTTTGAAAAGAGAAAGTTATAAATGTTCTTGAATTGGGGAGTTAGTTCAGAGATATTTTCAGGAACTACATGTTTATTTTATTCTTTTTAATTTAGTTTTTATATTGAGAGTGTTGTAAAAGAGAAGAGATTCAAAGGAACTTCAAGAGTTGGTGGAGGACTTGAGATAAGTTTTTATCTTTTGTTTTAGACTACTTTTGGTTTTAATTGAAATGTATTGTTGGTTTGACAATGATTTCTACTTTTAAACTAAAGTATGGTTTTGTTTTCTCCATACAATATTGTTGGTTTGACAATAATTTCTTCTTTTAAACTAAAGTGTGGTTTTATTTTCTCCATAAATATTGGTTTGACAATGATTTCTACTTTTAAACTAAAGTGTGATTTTATTTTCTCCATGGATTATGAGATTTGACAATGATTTCTACTTTTAAACTAAAGTGTGGTTTTGTTTTCTCCATGGATTCTGAGTCGATTTCTACTTTTAAACTAACAACAAGTCTCAATTAGCTATTACTAACAACAAGTGACGTTAAATTATTATCTTTAGGAAGGAAAGCTCATCAGCATTGAAGCTTTGATCTATCAGTTTATCATCAGTTCTGCCATAGCTATTACTATTGTAGGTCTGGGATTTGCTTCCTTGATCTTTCTTTGTGTGAGCAGGCTGAAGTTAAACATGATAGCTGGGAAGAAGTATTGTTACCTCTAATGCCCATCACTAAGGTGAATGTGGAGACTTATTTTGAGCATTCTATTTTTAGCTGGAGAGGAGGATTTCCAGGAGCTATGGAATGGAGACGTCAGCTGCTTGTACATCTAAACCATCTACCTCACATGCTTCAACATCTAGAGGTGAGTCTATTGAGACCCAAGGCACGTTATTATAGAGGATGATGGACAATATCAACTATACCGCTTATAAGGTAAGAAATTTAGAAAGCTTTGCAGGTCATACATTTAGGTATAATAGGAGAAAGAGCGATTATGAAGAGAAATTCCACTCGTCTCTGGAGAGCCTAATTAGAGGTGACCCAAGAGTGCAATTTCCTCCATATCCTAGATACCCTGATTATGAATCTACAAATGTCTGGAATAGCGATGATTCTGAAGATGATCAGGAGGAGGACTGATTTATTTCTGTGTCTGTAATATGTGTTAGACTATGTGTTTAGGACTTGTTATTTGTGGTGTTATTTATTTTTATGTTAAGGATTACGTGGTGTGGTACTGCTACATTTGGATCTGTGTGTTGATTTGGACTATGTATTTTGTTTTAGACTTTGATGTTTTATTGTTGTTGTGATAATTGTGTTAGTTAATATTTTGTTTTTAAATTCTAGGGTAGTAACAATTGTGAGTTTTGTGATTTAGTTAGTTTATAACTTTACTTAATTCTATGTCTTTTGAAAAGCTTAAAAATCTTGCTAACATAGATCCTAAATTTAAATTTCAGAAACTGCTACCCTGTATATTTCTTTTATCATGTTTGTGTGTTTGCTTTTATGTTGAGATTATGAAGTCAAAGTTAGTGTGTTAGTTTGCTTTTATGTTTATACCCACTACTTAGAAGTCAACTGAATCTCTATATGTTGAATTGAAATGAAAATATTAGAAAATTTGATCAAAATTAATTTTACTCCGGTTTTTAGTTTTTCTACTTGTATCATTAGGGTTTAAAAATTCTTGTTAGCATGCTATTTTAAATTTTAATTCCTACTTATATATATATCTGATGCTAAAATGTTTAATCTGTTAAAAATTTAAATTTGGGGGGGGGGGGGGNAAAATTTAAGTTTAGGGGGGGGGGATGAAAAATATTTTCAAAACTAGAACTTTATTTGTTCTCAAATGTGCTACAAGTGAATTTGATTTGACAAAAAAAAACTATGTATATGAAGTTATATTAGGGAAGTAAAATTTGATTTTAGAAATGAGTAAGAGAATTTATTTGAAGTTTTTTAGTAATGTAGAAAAACTTTAAGTTAAAAGTTTTTAGTGTAGAAAATGTTTAATATAGTGTAACTTTCTTTAATAAGAAAANCATTTCAAAGATATCGGATTAAGAAGTGTGTATGGGATTGGCTCAAATTTGGAACATTTTTTGTTTTGGAGTCCAAAGGAGGAAACGCTATAGGATGTCACGGATCCGAAGGAGAACTTCGATGACTTCCCAAGCTATCCTATTATTTGGCTTCGATTTAGGAGAAATCATTTAGATGTTTCATCCTGCAATTTTTTATTTTATTAGGATTTACATTTGTCACAGATCCGAAGGAGACTTCGGTGACTTCCTTAAGCTATCCTATTATTTGGCTTCAATTTAGGAGAAATCATTTAGGAAAGAGAACTTCGGTGACTTCCTAAGCTATCCTATTATTTGGCTTCAATTTAGGAAAAATCATTTAGGAGAACTTCGGTGACTTCCTAAGCTATCCTATTATTTGGCTTCAATTTAGGAGAAATTATTTAATTTTGCAATTTTTTATTTATTAGAATTTACATTTGTGTGAAGCAATCAACACAAATAACCTTGAAGTTTCATCCTGTAATTTTTTTATTTATTAGGATTTACATTTGTGTGAAGCAATCAGCACAAATAACCTTGAAAAAGCTATCCTATTATTTGGCTTCAATTTAGGAGAAATCATTTAGATGTTTCATCCTGCAATTATTTTTGTTAGGATTTATATTTGTGTGAAACAATCAACACAAATAACCTTGAAGATGTGAGGATATTAGGATTTACATTTGTGTGTAGCAATTAACACAAATAACCTTGAAGATGTGAGGATTTAGGTCATGACAAATGACAACCTTGAATTTAATAGGATTTACATTTGTGTGAAGCAATCAGCACAAATAACCTTGAAGATGTGAGGATTTANACTTATAACAATACTTTGCTTTACGAAAGGAGAAGTGTAATTCAAAATTATTAAAGACCTATCCAGATATAATAATCCTTGCCTAAAACAAAAAATAAACTAAAGGAAAGAAGAGAGAAAAAAGAGGATGAAGTGAAAAAGAGAAAAAAGTTAGAGAGGATAAGCTTGAGGATTAGTGCCTACTAAAAAATTGGTTCCACATTTGACCTTTTTAAAGTATAAGACTCGAGAAACTCTTAAGCTTAGGGATATAATATAGTAAGAAAAATTAGTTAAAATAAAAAAAATTTTAAGTAGAGAAAATAAAAGATCTAAATTCTACATTTAGAAAATCAACTGTATTTCTGAATTAGATAGAACTCATATTTTCATCTTTCTTAACATTAAGGATTTCTAAACTTGAAGTTGGTCTCAATTACTGAATATTTTTTCTAAATTAGTCTACTATATTTCTAAATCTAAATTTTAGTAACTCCTAAAGAAACTCATATACATTTCATAATTATTTAGTTTTTAAAGATTGAAGCGTCACTTGAGGACAAGTAAAATTTTACGTTTGGGGGATTTTGATACATCTAAAATATATAGTGCTTTTAGACCCATTTTTATACCTATTTTTAAGATATTGGGCTTAAATGGAAGCTATTTGTGTGTTTTTCTTTCAGACACAGGTAAGAAGGTGAAAAATGCTTAAAGGAGTGAAAAATGATCAAATTTGGAGAAAATAGGTAAAAAAATGAGCAAGAGTTTTTTTGGTGCCTAAGTGCCAGATCCGGCTCTTAAGTGCCGGTTAAACAGAGAAACCCGCGCCTAAGCGCCAGATGCCTCGCGCTTAAGTGCCAGTGGCAGTAATTGGATGAGTAAATTCAATTTTTGTGAATTTTGAAGAGGTTTTTTAGGCACTCATTGGCTTTATTGGTGGTTACAACCACCATGGATGAAAATTATTGCGAAGGAGGCATCTGTTAGAGAAATACATCGAATCAAGACATATTTGGAAGAGATACTAAGGCACCTTTTGGAGATTTATAAAAGAATGAAGATTGAGTTTTGGAAAGTGTGCTTGAAAAGAGAAAGTTATGAAAGTTCTTGAATTTGTGTGTTAGTTCGGAGAGATTTTCAAGCACCACATATTTATTTTATCCTTTTTTATTTAGTTTTTATTTTGAGAGTGTTGTAAAAGAGAAGAGATTCAAAGGAACTTCAAGAGTTTGGTGAAAGACTTGAGATAAGTTTTTATCTTTTAGACTACTTTTAGTTTTTATTGAGACTTGTTGTTGGTTTGACAATGATTTTTATTTTTAAACTAAAGTGTGGTTTTGTTTTCTCCATGGATTGTGAGTAGTTTTCTTTATCTTTCTTCTTAAAATGATAAGTAATTAGGTGTTGTATGAAAGTTGTGAGAGTATTGATCTTTAATGTTGGAATAAGTTGTGATGATTTAAGTCCATGCACTGCATTTACTTCTTGATTTGGCCAATTCAGATGTTAAATTTATTGTGAGAACATGTAAGAACCGGGATGGTATTGTCTCAGTCAATAATTGGAAAGAATCAGATGAGGTTGTATGAATGAGAATATAGTTCATATGATTGAGTGCAAATAAACATGGAAATATTCATTGAAGGGTGTAGAGTTAGAGGACTTTAAAGTGATAGGTTAAATCCCCCAACTTGATTTATTATTTTAGGTTCTGATTTGAGAATGTTATCCCCGAGGTGGAGGGAATCGAGGTAACTCTAGAGTGAGAGCTAGTATCTTCCTTGCCTAGCTGGTCTTCATAAATATTCAAACTTTAAATTGACAAATGTTATTTTTAACATCTCTAGTAAGGGTAAAGAATATTATTGCACATATTTGGCACAACACAATTTGCATACTCTCACAAAAGAATTCCTATTACTTATTACTGATCCATGATAAGAAGATAGATATTTTTCATCTTCAGTGCTTTTCTTCTGCAAATACTTTAGTTATCTTTTTAAATGGTTATTGTTCTATCAAAATATTGGAAATACCAAAAATATTTAAATTTTCATTACTACAAGAATCAACTTTTGTTTAAATAATTGAATTTTTAAAAATAGAAAGTTTCTAAAATTGCATATTGCATATCCCCCTGTGTGTTCGATATTCAACTCTTAATCAAAAAGTCCTATAATACTTGATAATGATACGTATACTTGCGTAGTATCCTAATATATTTAAATTAAAATTTAAATTATTATTTTTCTTCAAGATCAAGTTTTTGGTTTTGTTTCAAAATAAGGAAATATAAGTGAAAAATATAATCAAAATTATTATTATACTATTGCATATAAGCAGTAATTCGGGATAAACTTTGGTTATCTAAGATGTAATTAACTATAGGGGTTGCCCTTATAGGAAACTTTTAAGAACCCATATTAATATAAACCCTGTATAATTATTCGTATTTAAATAGGGGAACTTGTTGGTCAACATAAAAAATGGCATTTCGCTGACTTAAATGGATGTCATAAATTTTTTAGTTTATTTAATCGAGTCTCACCAGTATGTAGTGTGTCTACCCTTAAAGATAGATGCATTGGTCGCGGTGTAAGGCTTGTTTATTTAAAATATTGAGGATATGAGATCAGTTTGGTCTCGTATTTTCAAAATACCAATTTGGCCAAATTATATATATACATATTAAATCAAAGTGAGCGTTAGGATATCCATTCCACTGATCGACAATTTCTAACTTTTAATGGACGACACTCCTGATTTTTTTTTAAATCCTGCTACAGATGACCATAAATAGTGTCGGTGATTAGCCACCTCAGCAGGTGAATGTAAGTAAAATAATAATTTTTTTCATGTTTATTTTGACTCTTAATGTTTAAAATAACAATTAATAATTTACTTTTATTATGTATGAGGAGTTTGAGTGTTCTGAGAAAGGTAGTTCCCCTCTCAGATCCTAAGCACTGCCAGCAGTAGTGGTAGTCAGTTTACCATTGCATAGTCTATGTTCGAGCTATGGTCACAGGTGGTAGGGAAGAAGAAGATTGAGATCTCTCATGCTTCTATGGGTGGCACGAGCTTGTTGCAACTGAGTACTGTGAAGCTTTCTAAGCAGGTCGCTACTATGACTAAGGATGTTTACCATCTACGTGAAGGCTAACAGAGAACTGTATGGAGTATAACATGCCTAACGGAGATTATTGAAGATCATTGAGGCAAGCGAGTGGTGATTGCTATAGTTGAGGAGGAGGATAAAGAGGAGGATAAGAAGGAGGATTAAAAGGAGTTCTTAAGTACTTTTAATTTATGAAATATTTGAACTTATATTAATCAGGGTGTAAATGGAAACTTTTGATAATTTAGATTTGCAACGTTATCTCATTTTTTATTATTGATAATTTTAGGAGCTTTGATCTATGATATAACTGGATATAATGTTATTGTGATGTGGATTAAATATTTTGAGGCATTGCTTATTGCTCTTGTTTTTCAAATTTTTAGATATGACTAATACTTTTATTTTGCCTTTGATGAACTATTTCTTTTGCTTATGATTTCTTTTTTTGCAGTACTAATCTTCTTAATGTCATTCATTTGTTTGCAAATGGTCATAGGTGGTGCAAATGGTCAACCACCTCATAGACCTTGTTTTCCAAGAACCCCTGAGAAAACCTACGATAGCACAAAGAGATGGTTGTCCACTGTTATCAATTCTTCCACTATTGTTGTACTTCCTCTGGCACCTCCTCTCTCACCTGATATGCTACTCCTGCTGTGGCACCTTCTCCCCCACGAGTGCTGCTACACTTAAGCACCTCTCCTGCATTTGTTGCTATCACCTATTCTGTAGCACTTGCTCCCGCATCTGATGATGGCCCGTTTCATTTGATTCTTGGTACTTCTATAACTTCTCCCCCACCTAATGCTGGCACAACTCTTTAGCCTGGTTCGTCGAGTCCTGCCTCACCCCTTGAGGGTACAATTGCTACTAGAGAGGGATTTGTAATTTGTTTTTAACATTGTATTATGTTTATTTTTCATACTATATATTTTATAGTAAATAATTTATATATTATGCAAATTCATTCCTCACAAGCTACCTCACCTACACCACAAAGATTATTAAGAGCAGGCACATTGAGCTTTATCTGTTGTGGAAGCAACTACTTGTAGCCACACTGAACATGTGGTTGACGTAGTTTAAGGTAAAATCATGTAATTTGAGTAATATTTATAAATTTGATTTATTTATTTATACTAACACATTATTTTTTATGTTACAGAGGTCCTTCATTGGTTCCCAAAGCACAACCTATAGATCCTCTGTTCTTCGTGATTTGGGGCAGGAATCACCATGCTGACATGCTCACAATAGCCTGCCAAGAGTGCAAACGACCTGCTTGAAATTTTGAGGGGCTCTAGGGTCAGTTGACCATTGATTGGGCCTCTCTTAACAATGAGAGAAAGAAGTAGAAAAATCGAGCAAACTGAGCAATAGAGAAAGCTAGGGGAGCTGTGCTCCATATTGGCAGATTGGTCCCTAATGCAGAAATCTACTTAAGACTGGTAATTTACTTTTAGATGTTTAAAAATTAATTAAAATTTTGGAGTATCTTTTTAGCACTAATGATTTTTTAAGCTACACAAGTCAAGAGGTTGAGTTGTGCTCCCTCTATTGTGGAGCTGCGTGTTTGAGTGCATCAACACCTAGAGAATGAACAATGGGTCTCAGAGCATTCCCTGTGGGTTGCTGTATGTAAAAAACATTAAATTAAAAATTTATTTCGACTCTAATTTTTGAAAGTGTATATTAAACACTAGTTTTTAGCATGCACAAGGTACTCTAACAACTCTAAAAGAGGCACTTGGCCATTTAAGCCTAGACTGACGCAACAGCAGTGGTAATTATTCAACCACTGCACAATCAGAGCATGAGCTTTGTAATCAAGTGATAAGTAGGATGAAAAGGAGGGCTTATGACATTGGAATGAAGGATATAGAATTCAAGACTGAGCTATCTCGTGGTCCCGCTCTTAGTTCCCCGAGCTCCTCACAGCGAGAACAGGAGAGTCTTACTAGGCAATTGGATGCAATGAACAAGTAGATTAGCCAGTTGCATGAGGAGATGAAGAAGGCTAGTATATAGTTGATGACTCTATGGCATGCATAGCGGAGCCCTTAGCAGATAGTTGTAGTAAGCAGCTGATGACATACGTGCAGGAGGAGGAAATGGAGGAGGATGAAGATGATGAGCAAATTTTTGTTACGCTTTTATTTATTTTTAATCGTTATGTCAAACATTTGTTCTGAAAATTTTTGAATTAAATTTATTATTATTATTTAGGATGATTTGTAACTGCATCTTCCTTTTATTAATAATATTATTTAGAGATTTGTTTTATGATATAACTATGCTTAATTTGGTGTGCGATATTGAATGTGTTTTTGTGTAGGTTAAAAAATTACAATTGATTTTCTCTTTTTTTTGTGTTAAAGTTTTGCGTTGGATTTGTGTCCATTTTCAGATGAAAAATCTAATCCTAAAATGACAATAATATTTTGTCATTCTATGATATTTTTTGACGCAAATGAGATGTAAACCGATGCTAATATTCGTCGTATGATATATTTAGGTTAATATTGATGCATGTTACATATAATCAATCATGACTTTAATTTGATGCAAAAATGTAACATAAATAATTTACATCATAATATTTTGACATAAAATAGATGAAAATAAAATTAATGAACCACAAATTTAACCTCAAAATAAGTCAGACAGAAGTCAGATGCAAATTAGATACTAATCTGCTGCTAACCCTTTAATATCATCTGTTTTGCGTTTGATTTGAGTCTGATCTTGCCGACACAAATATGCTTTATTTCCATAGTGCTTGTAAAAAGGTCTAGTGAATCCTAAATGTTTATCGTATGAGTTTCCAACATATTTGCTGACAACCTGGGATAAGTCCTCTGATCCTTATCTGTTATCCAAGTCATATGAAGTGTGAAAAATTGAAATTACAGTTAATCCCTAAATATCAATGGCATTGTATCTGATTTGCGTCTGATCTAGCCATTGCAACTATGCTTAATTTTTGTAGTGCCTATAATGTATGTCTAGTGAATCTTAGATGTTTATCTTATGAGTTTCCCACATTGTTGTTGACAGCTTGGGATAAGTCCTCTGATCCTTATCTTTTATCTAGGTTAGAAGAAGTGTTAGAAATTGATATTACAGTTAAGGGTCCTAATAAGGATTTTAAAGAATTTGATAGTAGTTTATCTTGATTGCATTCATTAATTGGTAATATTTGTTTTCTAAGAGATTAATATGTTGTTCTTCTAGCCAAAGGTTAGAAGTCTCAAATGACAAAAACATATGTTAACCTTCTTATTGGCCAAATGAGAAGTAAATTACAATCAAATGGTTAGCACATGAACATGAAAGCCAATGCTATGGAAAAAATATCTAATGAAAAATTATGGATCAAAATATCAATTCAATGCATGTTTACATTAAAGGAATATAAGGAAGATTTATTTATTTTTCATGGGGAATTAAAACATAAAGATTTTTATAAAAAATAATTAGGAAAAAGAATAAAAAGATAGGAAAAACTCATATCTGAGCCAATCAACTAATGTAATACTATAGAATCCTTTCGGCATAAAATAAGCTCTTTATCGAACTCCCTCATGCAAATGTACATAATTCATTACCTCACAAACTCTCAAAATTATCAATGAAATAACTCTACAAATTTTTTCCATAGAAAAAAAAGTTGGAAAAAACTCCATGACACACTAATAATACCTAAAATTTGAGAGGAAAGTCCCTCAAAACTGTCAAGAAGATCCCATAATTATGCTATAAGTCTTTTTATATATCCATAGCTCAAAATGCTTCCAAAACCTTTTTGAAATAGTTTACTGGAAAAACCAAACTTAGGTATGCCATACCAGTTATCGCAACCAAAATGTCACCATAGTCGACAATTCTTCAATCATGTCGTTTGATAATGTCAGTGTTGAGAAGTCACCAAATTATTTATCATTATGCTACCTGCCTTCCTGAATTCTTCCAACTCATACTGTGTTGATTAATATAAGAGAGAAGAAATTAGGGGAAGTAAGTAAAATAATAAAGAAGGAGCTTTCATAAAAAAACTGTTGTTATCAAAGAATCCTTAAGAACACATCATATCAGAGATTTTAGGATTATGTACCATATCTAGGGTTCATATTTTGAGGTCCTTACAGTTAATTATATCATAAATAATCCATGATTACTTAAAAAAACTTTTGGTCAAGGTTTAATCTTTTTCTTAGAGATTTCAAAGATGATGTTAAGGAAAAGAATGTCAAATTTTCTATCCAAAACACAGTTGTAAAGAAATTCTAGGATAATGTTTATGAGATATTCATCTTTTCTTCAGTAGCATTACAAAACAAGTTAGCAGAAAAAGCATTTTTATTTTATTTTTTTGATTTGTTGATTTTAAAATTTTTTGATGACCCAGTCAAGATGTTCATGGTTCTTTCATCCTAGTGTCATCGAAGTACCATGATTTACATAGCCTGAGACGTGATCAACCCACTATGCCTAGATGATTCTTGTCAGTAACTACATATTACATCATTTAAAGGAACTTTGTAAACCATGATAGGCTGGGTTAAATTTGTGTTCAGTGAAATTTGATTATTAAGATTTCATTTAAGTTTTTACTTCTTTTTTTGGATTTTAGAGTTTAAAAATTTTAGGTTGCTTATGATTTATTAGTAGATTAATTTCTTTCATTTTGTTTTTTTTTTTTTTTTGGGATGATTCGATCAAGGTCAAATGGTTCCATCATTTCGAGTCTTTAAGGTTTGTACTTTGATTAGTCACGAGTGACTGGAAGATATTTCGTTAGCAACTATGGGTTACCTCCTCCAAAATATCTTCTCAATCTATGTTCCATTTTAAGGTTCAAATTTAAGTTTTAATGCCTTTTAAGATGAATTTTATGTCATTTAAGTCAGTTTGGAATTTTAGCCCAAATTGTCTCTAATTGAAATTAAGTGTGCTTCTATTCTCATATGAAAAGTTAAAACCTCACTTAATCTATACTTACCTTAAAATGAAATTCTAAATAATTTGAGTTAACCTTAATTATGTTGATTGTCCCTCAAATTGTCTTTAAAATTACATAAATCAACCATAATTTATAGGATTAACCTATAAATAGTTTGATTAAAATCAAACTAATTTAACTTGCTTTTATTTGACTTAAGAATAAGCCACACAAAATCAAGTTGGATAACTTAAGAATAAACCGAGTTAAAATGAACTAATTCATGTTAAACCTCTGTGTATAGCAAGTTTATGTTAATTAGACTTGCATGAAGTTTGAATTAATTTAGAGTTAAATTAATCCTTGATTAAATGGAGGTTGAGACATAGTTCAAATTTAAAGTGGAATCTCAAGTCGTGTTAATTCAACTTTGGTCGGGCTAAACCCAAATATTGAGATATCCCAAGTTTAGTTAGGTTGACTCAGTGATTTAATTTGGGTTAACCTGAATTAAGTTAGTTTGACTTGATAATTTGGTTGATTTAGGTTTACCTAAGTTAGATTTGGTGGGCTCAATGATTCAGTTGATTTGTGTTAACCTGAGTTAGGTCGAGTCGACTAAATGATTTAGCTGATAAATTTAGGTAAGTTGAACTTAGGGTTTGAATTAAGTTCAATTTAGGTTGAACATAGGTTGAACTTAGGTGACTTAGGTTCAATTTAGGTTGAACCTAAGATTTAGGTTGACTTAGGTTCAATATGGGTTGATCCTAAGTTTTAAGTTGACTTAGGTTCAATGTGGGTTGATCCTAAATTTTAAGTTGACGTAGGTTTAGTGTGGATTGATCCTATGTTTTGGGTTTACTTATGTTCTGTGTGGGTTGAACCTAAGGCTAAATTTTTAGGTTCAATTTTGATTGAACCTGAGTTTTTGGTTAACTTTAGTTAAATTTGAGTTAAACTTATGGTTTGGGTTAATTTAGGTTCAATTTGTTTTGAACCTAAAGTCTAAGTTGACTTGGGTTCAATGTGGGTTGATTTTAAGTTGTAAGTTGACTTAGGTTCAATGTGGGTTGATTCTAAGTCTTAAGTTTACTTAGGTTTAGTGTGGATTGAAACTATGGCTTAAGTTGACGTAGGTTCAATATGGGTTGATCCTAAGATTTAAGTTGACTAAGTCTAATATGTGTTGGACTTAAGGACTTATGTTAAAGTAAGTCTAATGTGATTAAGACTTAGCTAACTAAATAGGTTTAATTTAGGTTAAACATAATTAATAAAAGGTTTAATTAAGTCTATTGTGGTTATGACTTAGTAAATAATTAGTATTAATTTAGGTTAAACCTAATTAAGACAAAGTTTAACTAAATCTTATGTGATTAATCAAATTTAATTAAGGTTATACCTAATTAATATAGGGTTTAACTAAGTCTAATGTGGTTAAGACTTAGTAAATTAATTAGGTTTAATTTTTGTTAAACCTAATTAAATTAAAGTTTAACTTTAGTTAATTAATTAGTTTAATTTAGATTAAACTGATTTAGGATAGGGTTTAACTAAGCCTAATGTGGTTAAAACATATTCAATTAATATGTTTAATTTTAATTAAACCTAGTTAAATAACATTTTACTAAGACTAATGTGGTCAAAACTTAGTTAATTAATTTTGTTTAATTTAGGTTGAACCTAATTAAATAGGGTTTAACTAAGTCTAATGTGGTTAAGACTTAGTTAATTAATTAGGTTTAATTGAGGTTAAACCTAAATAGGATATGATTTAACTAAGTTTAATATGGTTAAGAATTAGTTAATGAATTAGGTTTAATTTAGGTTAAACCTAATTAGAAATGTTTTAACTAAGTCTAATTAGGTTTGATTTAGGTTAAACCTAATTAGAATAACATTTAAGTCCAAGTTGGGTGTGACTTAGACTTACGTTCAATTGAATTGAGCCTAAGTGTTAGATGTTTAAGTTCAAATTAGTTTGGACTTAGATTTAAATTAGGTTGAACCTAAGGGTTTATAGGACTAGGTTGGGTCTAATGTAGGTTAGACCCTAGGTTTAGCGTTAGGTTCAAGATGGGTTGAACCTAAGGTTAGGTCTAATGTGAGTTAGACCTGAGGCTTGGGGTTAAGTCTAAGTTAGGTTAAACTTACGGATTAGGGTTAGGTGTAATGTGGTTTAGACCTACAAATTAGGGTTAAACCTAATTTAATTAAGGCTTAAGGGTAAGTTTAGGTTTACGATAAGTTAGACCTAAAGTTTAAGATTAAGCCTAATTTGATTAGGGCTAAAGGGTTAAGTTTTCATCTAAGATGGGTTAAACCTAAAAATTAGGGTTACGTTTAGGTCTAAGGTGGGTTAGACCTAAATATTAGGGTTAAGGTTAATTTGATTAAGGCTTAAGGGTTAATTTTAGATCTAAGATGTTTTAGGAAAAAAATTAAATTAGATTAACCCTAAGAACCCAACCTAGAATCAGATGAGATAACCTAAGGATTAAAAGCAGTAAACCAAGTTAGGGAAATTTTGGGCTAAAATGTAAATTTCAAAATTTACATTCTTAGCTTTAATTGGTTAAATTATAACTTTAGAATTTTCAAAGGATGAAAATATTATTTTAGACATTAAATAGTTACCATAAATTACATAACCATCTTCCATTTGAATTTCTATTTTTTTATTTTTTAATAATTATTTTTCAAAATAATAATATAGTTGATATAAATTGGTGATTTTTAATTTAGGGATATTTTTTATCCTTGAAAAATTTAAAAAATCTTCCCAAGGATGAAAGAAGTAATCCCTTAAATTTTCATATTTTCTTGAATTTATATTCAATTTATAATAATCAAAACACTCTCTAAAGTATTTAATTAATAAAGAAGCAAATATAATTAATTTATTCTTAATTTTAATTTTGTAATTTTCTCTCTATCCCTTGAGTCGAGAGGTACTTTTTATTTAAATTTATGGATTTTATAAGCAAAGATTTTATTTTTGTTAAGGTTATGTGATTTTTTGGATTTAAATAAAAAAGAAAAACTCCTAATTTCCCTATTATCCCACATGGTGTCATGCCTTTCCTTGGCATCTCTGAAGTCCACACGACGATCTCTAGTTTGTTACATTTTCTACATGGCCACTGAAGTGGCCCGCGGTTTGAGTTCCCTTCATTTGGACGACTCAGTGGTTTGATGCGATTGACACAATCCATTTCTGATACACATAAATGAACAACATCTATTCATCATTCCCATGGGATAATTAACTGATAATCGTTTATGATAAAATGCTAATATCTCCCTTGAATCTCCAAGGAATTTCATGGAATTTGTTTCAAAAGCTTCATCAGAGCAAGTGGAGCACATCAATATAGTTATGTAGGCATGATGTGTTAGTTTCTTTCACAAAAGGACAAACTTGAGGCTACTTTTACGGTTTTCAATACATATCCTAGCCTAAGAGGTGTGGCCTCGAATGGATTTGATAGAGACGATTGCCATGACTGTGCACAACTCCTCTTTAGCTCAATTTGATTTGAAATTGGCTCTGGCTATATGCTAGGACAAATGGTCCCATAGTTTGATTGTAGAATAGGTTGGAGACCTCGGGAAGCCCTAGTTTTGATTAGGGAAGAGTCATAGGGTGCTAGAAAGCTTTTGAGAGAGTTAAATATGAGATTTGAGATAGTTTATATTGGACCAAAATTTTGCCCAAGATTTAAATGTCAAAATTATAGTTTCATGGTCATGGAGAAGGCTTAGTAGTGG
>JXCR01148281.1:161236-203771 GCA_002079205.1 Phalaenopsis hybrid cultivar
GGGGGGGGGGGGGGGGGGGGGGCTAATATCTACACAATGGATAAGTTTTTTTCTCTTGTGAGTCAAGGTTTTTTGAGTCTAATTGGGGGGTTCCTTCTTTGGTAGAAGCTCTCTGGTTTGGCTATTAATGGCCATGAGAGGCTTGGATAGGGCCAAAATTTGTAAAGGGTAATTCTTATGACCCCTTTGAAGTGTTTTTAGAGATCAAAGAGAGGGGTTATATACCCACCTTAAAATTGCCTTTTTTGTATGCACATTTTATGCTCAATTTTTGAGGATATTATGCTTAAATGAAGCCTATTTTTTTGTTTTATGTTGTAGATGGAAGAAAAAGGTTTTAAGAGTAATAAGGAGCAAAATTACATCAAAAAAGAGCAAAACGGGATAAATTGAAGAAAAGTACCAAACCAGCCGAAATAACGCTTAGACACCAGATATAGAAATTGGCTGGCACCTAGGCGTGAAGGTTAGGTAACTAAGTGCTACAGTTACTTTCTAAAAGATTCATTAAAAGAGACTGAATTTTAAAGAGATGTCTGAAGCAACCCTAGTCATTTATGAAGCTCTATAAATATGGATTAATTCCAAATGGCTAGAGAGTCAAATTTAAAGAGTTTCATAGTGTGTGAGTGTGTTAAGGGTTTGAGAAGTTTTATGTGTGATTCTTTGTTATTTCTAAAGTTTGTGAGTCTTGTAAGTGTTGTTGGAGTAATACTTGTCAAAGAAACTCAAAGGAGATAAGTAAATGGCGGCGTCCAACTAGAGCGCGCCACGCAGAGCTTCGGAGCTGCCGTAGGTTTGCGCGGCGCCACATGTTTAAGTAGAAAGATAGGGTTATTTTTTATTTAATTAAATCAGCTACCTTCAAAAATCCATATGTTGGTGTAGAAAAATAAAAAAAATAAAAGAAAATACTCTAGTGCTCACTAAACAGAGGAGAATAATGTGGAAGTGGTTTGATGTTTATTTGATGTATATTTTATTTTTAATTAATTAATTTTTTTTTGAGTATTTTAACTCTCCATTCATGTAGACATTTCACCATGACTTTATATTTTATCATGTTGTTGCATCTGTCATGGGGGATATTGATACGCCTAAAATATATAGTATTTTTTGACACATTTTTATACCTCTTTTTGAGATATTACGTTTTAATGGAAGGTATTTTTGTGTTTTTTTTTTTGATACAGGTAAAGAGGTGAAAAATGCTTAAAGGAGTGAAAAATGAGCAAATTTAAAGCAAATAGGTGAAAAATGTACAAATGTGTTTTGGTGCTTAAGCGCCGGTTAAATAGAGAAGGCCGCGACTAAGCGCCAGAGACCCCGTGCTTAAGTTCTAGTGGCAATTATTTGGAGAATTATAAAAGAAGGAGAATTGAGACTTTGAAAGGGGTTCTGAAAGTATTAGGAAAGTTTTGAAAGTTTTAAAATTGGGGAGTTAGTTGGAGAGATTTTCAGGCACTACATATTTAATTATTTTATTTTAGTTTTATATTGAGAGTGTTGTAAAAAAGAGGAGATTCAAAGGAACTTCAAGAGTTTGGTGGAGGACTTGAGATAAGTTTTTATCTTTTATTTTAGACTAATTTTTGTTTTAATTGAGACTTGTTGTTTGTTTGACAATAATTTCTACTTTTAAACTAAAGTGTTGTTTTGTTTTCTCCATGAATTTTAAGTAGTTTTATATATCTTTCTTCTTAAAATGATAAGTAATTAAGTGTTGGATGGAAGTTGTGGAGACTATTGATCTTTAATGTTNCAACACTTTTATCCATTATCATTTTCTTATATTGATAACAATTTTAATTAAACATTTGGATTAAACACACGATAAATTGGAGTCCCACAAAAAGTTCACCAGATTAGAATATTAATATTGGAGTAAAATCCAATAGAAACTTCATATGTACTTATTAATAATATTAGAAAACCTAAAAAACTAAAAGTAGTATAATAATGGCACGACACCATAATCTCTTACGAAAGTGTTTTAGTTGTGTGGAATTATAAATTTTTATACCGGAGATACGGACATTTAAACCATTAATTTAACACCTAAACTTTCATAAGAAGTAGTTGGTAAGTATGACCAACATCAGGAAAGATATACATAATGGCCACTCAATTCATATGTATTTACATGTTTATAACCTAAAATTCTTACAAACATGCCATCTCATCCATGCATGAAAAGTTGTATTTCATTTTTTTGAAAGTTAATATAGTAGTATTTTTATGCTGATATGAATGATTTTGGTGTTATAAATATAAAAGGTAAAGTTTAGGCGTGGATACATATATAGATAAGAATTAGGTGGAATGTATGCAAATGCCCCAAACATTAATTGTTTGCTAGAATTCGTCACCAATTTGATCTCAATGCACCTTGTTTCGTCTATTTATCTCAGACTCCTAATCATTTCGTTAAGTAGTTCGCTTTGACGTAAAGGGACATTTATTAAGGTTTGCAGCATAGATTATGTTTAATTTTCTCTAGTTTCATACGATAACACGAACTTTAATAAATAGAGCTCTAGTGCTCTACTTTGTTCAGGAATTGTTAGGAGAAACCGTGAAATATTGAAATCATGAGTTGATCCCAAATATCTCGACAGATACTGATATGTCAAAATCTTAATTTAGAATTTGTTTGCCACTAAATCACTTTCTTCGCATATCTCAATAACCTCTTTCATTTCATAGACTTTTTTTTTCATAAAAAATCATATCTATCACAGTACTAACCATGTTTTTTAAATCTGCAGCATGTTTGCTCTTCTTAGCTTGCATATATTCTTGTACGGTTGCAACTTGTTCATGTGGAAGAGCAGCAGAATAAACTATAATTTCATCTTTGAATTCAATCCTAACAAAGCTCTCAAGTACAGAGATGTATTTCTCATATGCACCTCATTTATGACAATAGTTGTGGGTGCAATGGTGATCCACCTCATTCTCAGGTCATCCAATTTTGCTCCGCATATTGTCGATACAATCCCAAAAATTCTGTTGATGGTATGTAATCCAGCTAATATTTATGCCATCAACATTTTATTGCAAGGTTGAATTGTTAAATTATCTAATTCTACTTCATCTTCAACAGATCTTCTTAGGAACACTGATTTGTCCATTCAACATAATTTACCGTTCCACACGTTATAGCTTTCTTCGAATCATGCGAAATATCATATTCTCTCCATTTTATAAGGTAAATTAAGTTTGCATTGTTTTCTTTCTTTTTTTTTTTTCTCTTTTTTTCAATAAATGTTTCTGCCAAATTATTAATTTGTATCATTTTATGTGTAACCGTTAAAAATCCTAGTTCCTATGATTCGGTATTAGTTTCGGCCAACAAAAAAGTCTAATATTAAGTTTGTATGATTTATTGAAGGTGTTAATGGTGGACTTCTTCATGGCAGATCAATTAACTAGTCAGGTACGGAATTCAAAAGAATATCATAAATAAAAATTCATGAGTAACTAATTAAAAAAAATTAAATTTTATTTAATGAATTATGTTTCTAATTAAAAAGCCAACCAAAAGCAAATTGATATAAAAAAAGGTCTACGCCAGGTAATATTTCCTAGAAAATTACTCTTTTGGAAAATGTTGTGTATTGTAACATAATTTGTTTGATACGAAAAAATTCGATTAATTAGGATAAAAACAAACATATTTAATTTTTTTCTATTAAACTATACGATGTAGACACAATTTTAAAAGCAAAATTGGAATTTTTAGTAATTTAATTTGTTTGGCACCATAAATTTAAATTGGGGACTCGAAGTGACACTGTATTTGCCCGCTGGTGCACAGATCCCGCTGCTCCGGTACTTGGAATTCACATCGTGCTATTTTATAGCAGTGGGGTTCAAAATCCACCCGTACGACACTTGCACCAACAGCAAAAGCTACAAGCTCCTGGCGTATATAATTTCCTTCCTCCCTTACTACTACCGTGCTATGCAGGTAAGCCCAGCTACCAATACATTATCATGAGAAAAACATATGTACTCTACTAATCGAGATGAATCTATAACAATTAGTGTGCCAGAAGGTACATGGAGGAAGGCTACGATCCCAATCACTTGGCTAATGCGGGCAAGTATATATCTGCAATGTTGGCTGCTGCTGCTCGATGGAAGTATGCATTAGACCCGACTCCAATGTGGCTTGCAATAGTGGTCATCACCTCAACACTTGCCACTTTCTACCAGCTTTATTGGGACTTTGTTAAGGATTGGGGACTTCTCAACCTCCACTCCAAAAACCTATTTCTTAGAGACGAACTTGTTCTCAGACACAAGTGCATCTATTACTTTTCCCTGGTAACATTATTTATCTATTATGATTTTATATTAAAGATTGGAGTGAAAAGTGTAGATGTGAGATTTTGTAAATACATAAGAATTGTGTGTTGTGTATGTAAACGCCCCAAGCATGCCTAACAAATAATAATGGTAACAACAATAATTTTGAGATACTAAGCAGATGATTATTATGTTATAGGCTTTAAACTTCGTGCTACGACTTGCATGGGTAGAAACAGTGCTACGACTAAATATGGGCTTCCTGGAAAATCGTCTTGTTGACTTCACTCTGGCATCCCTCGAAATTATTCGACGGGGACACTGGAACTTCTATAGGTATCATTCTATAATACTCTCTTTGTTCCTGACTTTTACTAAATTAGTCATTATTTGATACTCTTGCATGAAGACGTCTGGTGATGGTTCTTTTTTTTTTTAATATATATAAAGGTTGGAGAACGAGCACTTGAACAACGTTGGCAAGTTTAGAGCAGTGAAGGCGGTTCCTCTTCCTTTCCGTGACATGGAATAGCGCGGCATGGACGCTTAATAATTTGTTGAATGGGGTTAAATAAAACTTATTCATTAGTGGTAGCTTGCTCATTCATCAAGATTATTTTTGTTTGGGTTAATCGTTTAAAAGCAAATCACAAAAGTTGTTTGACTTGGAGTTTGCAAAAGCTTCCTTTCAAGTCAAGCCAAATTTTCCAATAAGGTAGTTTAGTTCTTAACGGAATGGGGGGAGAATACTTGAAGGGAAAACAAAAAAGCGAAAGGCTTAATGTGCCTTTAGAAACATTTGGGTGGTTGTTAGCATAATTGTATAATCTTTTGTTCATTATTATTCAACTTTCCTTTTGAATAAGATCATTATGTTAGAATATCAATGATTGTAAGGAAAGTGTTTTGCCGAAGTATTTTGTAATCAAAGTTAATTTGTACCTTTTTTTTCTGCATAGGACTGTGTGAGGGGATATGGAGTTAGCTAGTCAACTTTCTCATAGTTTCATCTCTCATGAAATTGTATTTGTCCTCAATTTTTGCAAACTTAAAATTATTCTTCTTATGAATTTTATAAATAGTATATTGTGTTCTCTTTTTTTTTTCATTTTGAATTTCTTTTCAAGGCTATGCCCAACATTTCATTCAAAAAAGTGAAGGTTACACAAGTCGAAAAGGAACTCAAATTACTAATATTAGTGACAATAATCTGTGTATAAGAATGAAAATAGAAGAAAAATAATGGAGAAATAACAAACGAACAAAGATTATAGTTCAAAAGTAAGGCTTGAGGTTACTCAACCCAAAAATCATGGGAACCCCATCAAGTGTTATTGAAGAAGAAAATCCAAGTAGTTAGCTTGACAAAATCCTATGATATGGAGAAGGAGATAACCACAAAAAATGTGACAGACATAAATGACATGCAAGAGTTTAGAATTAGCAGATAAAGAAATAATTCACAAAACAATTAGATCAAATACTCCATATTGATCATAATATACATACTAATATCTATAAGATGGTTAAATTGCCATTGTCACAAGGTCTAAGAAAAGCACAAGCAGAGTGTTAAATAAGAGTTCAACCATTTATCGCAACTCCCAAAATTTTTGAAGAATACATATTATTTATTTATTTATTCATTGCAACAAGGGATAAGAAAAATAATTAGTTATAAGGAGTTATCTAAACTATCTCAACATTATAAATTCAAAATATAATGAACCAAAAGATATCATATGCCTAGGATACATTAATTTTAAATTATCATAATTATCCCAAAAAGCCAAAAAATTATAGGTATTTATAGTGTAAAAAGAAAATAACTCACAGTCCTTCAGAAGAGTGATAGGTAGCCAAAAAGGACTTCTGAGGACCAATAGATCAAGTATAAAATTTGATCACAATCGAAAAAATAAAGGTAAAGTACATGTTCATGGATTCTTTAAGAGAAGGAACAACCATTCAACTTTTTCAGAGTGCCATCAATATAGACAGAATGAACCAACACATATAAATAGAGAAATAAAGGTCAATAATGTCGAATTTAATATCCAGATCATAGATAGTTGTAAGTGTGAAAAGAAAAACTCAGAAAAAAAACCAAGACATTTGTAGAATTCAAAATTTTATATAGAGTTGTAGTGCACAAAAACTCATACAACCAATCATCATCTAGTTTGCTAAAAATTTCAAGAAAATGACTAACCAAGGAAAAAAATTAAATAACAAAATCACAATATAAGTTTTCAATGAGATATAACTGATGCCCAAAATTTCTATGAAACAATCAATCAATTACATAAGTATTCAAGTAGATTAAATGATATATGGAATTAGAGTCTACATATATGTCCTACAAAGGAACTATTTAACTTTTATAACAGAGAAAAGTTACACTACTAAGTCTACTTTGAAGAGTTTAGATTTTAAAAAGGCAAAAGGTTCTAATTTCTTAACACAAAAATACAAAAAAAATAGAACTAAGTTTTATTGGAGTTGTTCAGAGATAAAAGGTTCATACTCCTCACTATAAGAGGAGTTGGTATTAGCATCCGATATTTGTGTTGGAATTTTTAGACACAAATATTTACATTAGATTTGTGGCGGTTAAGTGAAGGATGATAAGTTTTGATCTTTGCTACATATTTTACGTCTGATTAGTGTCTAATTTGCATAAAAAAGTTTGATGAAAAAAATATTCTAAAAACAGTGAAACTTCTACTGGAGTTGTAATTATGTTGGCGTCGAAGTTGCTTCAAATAAAGCGAGGAAAAAATTTCCTTGTTAGCATCAAAATTTGTTCAATGCATATTAGATATAAATCTGATGCAGCATACTAAATAACTCTTATTCCCGATTAAATTTTATTTCTTTGCTCTTTGTCTCTCGGTCTCCCCTTCTTTTTGAACCTCTCTCAAGATTTTTCAGCCCTTTCACACTTCCCTTTCCTTCTCCCTCTTTCTTATGGTTTCACTCAAAACAATTACCTTCCCAAACAAACCTTCAAGATACAGTCACCATTAAAACTAGCTGGGAGGGAACAACCATATCATGCTTACATAAATCACTGAAACTACCCTCATCCTTCAGCTCCACTCCCATCATAAGGCATTGAAGAAGGTAAGTCTATTCACACAATTATTTCCATTCATATGTATTATTCATGTAAAAATTGATGTTTAGGAAAAGTTATGGAGAGAGCTTGGAGAGCCTAGAATGGAAAAACTATGGACAGTGAAATTTATCTTTTCCTCTTCTTTGTTCTTTATTTTGATTAATTTAAGTTTATTTTAAGTTTTATCACTTTAAATTATCATTTTAGGTTTAGGTTATGTTAATGTAATTTGGAAGAGTGAGTTGAGAGGAAATGTCAATCTTAAATGGTTACAGCCCTAGACTGAATGCATAAAACCTATTGTAAATTGAAAAGTACCACTTAGACTTGACTATAAATTTTATAAGACGGTTGTTAGGCTTGCAAACCTTTATGGTGTATGAGAATCATAAAGTAAGTTAATTTAGACTTATGTTAAGGTGGATGGGTGACTTTTCACTAAGAGACAAAATTTGAAATGATTATATCCATGAACATTTTATTTTCTATTGCTAAATATGTCATACTTGTCCTGTTTTTATATTTGTTTTAGAAATAATCAAGATATGTTTCTTATTTAGATTTTCTATATTCCTCTTTTTACTTGTGTATACTGCTCTTTGTTGACCCCACTTTTGGTTGAGGTCTAGTATTTCCTTTTTAATTGTCCAGGGTCTAGCCATAGGAATTTCTTGTTGACTATTCCTAGAGGACTAGAAAAGAAACCCTCGCCATCATAAATTCTAAAATCTTCTTTGCTCAACTTGAAGTTTCACATATTAGTCCTAACCTGCAACACTTAGTAGGTGGGGTCAATACGGGGGAGCTCAAGGGGAGTCCCCATAAGACTGCTTGGCCTTAGGGTTAACCCTCTAGTAGTGTGATGATGGTTAGTCTCGCACACACACTTGCACATTACACTTCCACTCATAACCTTACACCCAAACATGCTTAACTTTGATCCTTTAACTCTTTGGGAGACACATGTAGTTGGTCCCCTAGACCCACTAGCTCTAGGCTAGGGTTTAGCTGAGACCAGTACATGGAAGACCCAAAGTAGAGAATTCCTTTAGTCCATGGCTCAAGTAGGGTGATTGACACCCCAATTTTACCAAAATACCCAATTTAACCTTTTGCCCCCAAATCTACCCAAATTACTAAACTACCCTTGAAACCCCAAAATTCCCAAAATTACCCAAAATACCCAATTTTTTCCAAAAATCATCTCAACTCATTTAGAACCACCCAAATTGTCCAAAACACCCCCAAAATTTTCAAAATTACCAAAATACCCCTCATTTTATCAAAATTACCAAAATATCCTTAGTGACCCAAATTGTCCCAAAATCTTTAAAATCATTTCAAATGTCCACAAAATCAATTTGAACCACTCCATTGAGCTTGATTTGACAAATTTGACGCATTTTGGCCAAAAGCCCCAAATTACCCTCAAAGGACCAATTACCTCAATTCACCCCCAATGTCCATCTATTTGATCTCAATTTTACACAATTTCAATTCTATAATCAAATTCATCAAGTCAAAGCTTAATTTAAACCAAATCAAAGCCCAATTGAGCCACATTTGAATCCAATTTCAACCGAAATAAAAAAGCTCTATTTTCACCCTAAGCCAAAATTTCACCCAATTGAACCCCCAAAATCTATTCAATTGCCCCAATTTTGCATTATTAACTCTTGACAACATTTCCCCCACATCAAATTAAACCTTAAATTGGTCTTATTCAAGCCTCAATTTCCCTCAAAATCAACTTGGATCAAAACCCCAAATTTGCCCTAAATTGGCAATGTCCCCAAATTCCAACAAATTGAACTCCATAACCCAAAAATTTCCACCCAATTGATATCCAAAACTCTTTATGACAATCACCCACATCAAATTAAACCCTCAATTGGGTCATAACCCAACTCTATCCCAACTCAAACCCAAGTCTAGCCCAACATCTCCAAAATTAGCCATGAGCTAAAATCCTTCAAATCGAATATCCAAATCAATTCAAAATCAATCCAAAGCTTTTATAAACTCATTGTGACAATCATCTACATTATCTTGATCAATAAATTGAGCTAAATGTCATGACTAGCCCATCCTAAACCTAACTTCAAGCCAAAATGCCCAAAATTGAACCCATGTACAAAAATTAACAAAACCAAACCAAATTGATCAAACCAAAGCCACTACAACCACCATTTGGACTCTGGTGACCAGACTAGACCCACCTAGGCCACCCAACATGAGCTATGGACCAATGGTCCCTTGATTTAAGGGATCTCCTCCTTTTTTGGGCCTAAACCAAAATTTCTTAGGTATTATCACTTATCATTAGGGGTTAACCAGCATTAGCCACCCCCTGGCCTCCCTAAGCCCATAAATGATTTAAACCTGGCTAGCCACCACCTTAGCCGCCTGAAATAGCAAGCCCAAGGGAACCCCAAGTGGCCAAAGCCCAAAATTAGACTTCTTTGAGTTGGCTAAGTCCCACTGGCCATTGAAGCTCTTATGCTCTCCACTTAAGCACTACTTTACACCCATCAATTGCCCTTGGTGGCCACCCCAAGCTCCTTTATTTAAACACTGGCTTTCATGGCCAAAGGAGAATGTGCTTAAAACTTATGAGAAACTCTGCCAAAATCTCACCAGAGCTTCTCCAAATCTCCCAAAGTGCAATCCCGCTGTTCTTTAACCCTAACTCCCACTTTCCAGAGCCAATTTCCTCACTAAATTCTCTGCCGAAACTAGGACATATTTCTCCAGACCTCCATAGTTCACCAAAAGTTCAATGAATTATGCACAAATAATCCCCAGAGTGAGATGAGTTGATTCCCCACAAAAGCCCCATTACAGAGAGCTACTAGCATAACCCTAGACCAACACCTGAAAACGGCCTTGGTCGAAATCGTCCCTAGAAAATTCACCACATACCAGGAGCTCATCAGAAGGTTTTTTAGACTCCTCTGAAGCTTCTCCAACTATCTAATTGATGCTACATGTCAACGATGAAGGTATTGAACTCTCCCCTCAATCCAAGCTTAAGTTGATTCTCCATGCTCATATACTGTATTTAATGCTCGATCAACCGTATAGATAGGTTTGTCTTGAGTAGATGAAGGTGTAGGAACAAACCCTATTTGATTTGGTTGAGTATTGAGAGAGATTGGTGACAATGAAAGGATGTCATTCGTTTTCGCGTTTATTCAACGGACGGTCGTGATGGAGCCGGATGAGGAGATGGAACAGAACAACGGTACATGTGGCAGTTGAGGTGGCTGGTAGTGTCAAATGTTGTAGCACAGTGTGGCTTTTTGGAGACGCCGTAGGTTGAGGTGGAAGACTAGAAAATTAGGCTTTTTCTGAATTAATTAAATTCTAGACCTTTGAAAATCCATAACATTGCATAGAAAAATCATAAAAATAAAATAAAAATACCCTCTTGCTCAAAGAATAGAGGAAAATAATGGGGACCAAAAATAAAAATTACTTGAAAAATTATGAGATAAATTTTGGTACGTTTCTTTTGGTTAGAGGAGCATAGAAAAAATAATATGATGGTTTGAATATTTTTGTGCATTTATATAATTAATTAAATGTTTATAACTTGTAATAATTTATTTAAATTAAATATTAATAAAAAAATTAGTAAAATTAATTCCACATTGTGTAAAAAAATAATTTTTACATATTTTAAAAATTTGAATGCTATTTGACTAAGTTTGAGTACTAAAGTTGATTTTATGAGAAAAATTGTATTTTTGTAAAAAAAATAATTATATTAATATAAATACTATTAGAAAAATTATGAAAAGTAGTTTTTTAGTTCTTTGGGTTGTGGTGAATTAAATAATACTTCATTTTTAACTATATTTTAAATTAAAAAATAATTAAAAATATCAAAAGTACAAAAAAATTTCAAAATGTGTCTAATGGTTTCCCGATGACTTAGGACTCATTAAAATATTCTTCCCAATTTTTCTAAGTTAAAAAAAATTAAAGGCCAAAAATATATTTTTTCTTATTTTCTCATTAAAATAATTATAATAAATAAATTATAAATTATAAAAATATAGAACTTATTTCTCTAAGTTCTCTGGACTCAGAAAGATTTAATAAAAATAAAAAAAAATAATTTTTGTAATTAAAACACATTTTCTATTTAATTAAATCACAAAAAATCATAAATAATTATAAAATTAAATTAAAATTTAATTTAAAAAAAACATGGAATTTTGCCTAAATGTTTCTCTGACCTAGGAGGAACCTCTAATATTTCTTTCCATAAATAAAAACTTAATTTTGATAAGTTAATATTAAAAATCCTATTTTATAAGTTAAATTAATTATTTATATAAAAATTTGAAAACCCACATTTTCTCATGTGATGTTTTAATTGCCCCATGAACAGGGTACTCTAAAATTTTCAAAGTCATTTGAATTATGCTTCATGAGTTATGAAGTGTAGAGCCCCAAGGGCAAAATAGTCACTTTAGATTATTGTGCCTTAATCTAAATTTAGGATCAATAAAAGGGAAAAAATGGGTAATTTTGATCTTAATGAGCACTTTTGGATGATTGAGGCAATGTGTCAAAAAGTAGAAACCAATTTGCCACCTTTCCATGGGAAGAGTAAAATTATAATTTTCTAAATTAATCAAGAATTAGAATTTAATAAAAATCAGGTGATTATGAAGTGATGGGCTTAAGCTAGGAGGATGACAACTCACTTATTTTAAGCCCACAATTGGATATCATATGATATTTTAGTAAGGATATGTATAACATAAATTAAAATTTTAATAATTGCACATTCTCCCATTAAAATTGTTAAGGGCTTGGTAGTGATCTAGGCTCGATATTTTAGCTTATTTGATAAGATTTAGAAAAAGGTAACATGATTGATGATAAACACTTCTAAACACAACGAGCCCAACTTTAGTTGTGGGTAAAAAATCTTTAATGACTTAAAAAACTTGCCTCAGGGGCATTCTCCTACATAATTTTGAAATAAAATATCAACTGATTAATTGGGTACCCTGTCCTTGGGATAATTACAATGTCAATGTTCACTAAGTAATGGGGTAATTTCAACTTGACCTTGGATGATTAATGAAATGATATGATAAGGTTAAAATGAACTTGAAATGTTTCAAGAGATCTTTAAAGTGGTTCAGGATCATTCCTCAAACACTTTGGAATCTCTTGGATATTCCGAAGGAAAAATTGAACTTGCTATATTTTGTCCTTAAATCATCCACAAAGATCATTCGGGAATCAGTAAGTCATAGTTTGAGGTTTGTTAGATACACTTTCAATCTAATCTTGCAATTTATTTAATTTCCTGCATAATTATATGCATGTTGCGAAAGCTAATCTTTTAGCGGGAATGTTGAGAAGATGAAATGTACGCTTTTATAGTGTTATTTAATTTATGTCATTTTACTTTACTGCAATTTACTTTTGCTTCCAAATATTATAACTGCTTGGTTCTTCACTTTACTTTGTTTGCAAAAAAACCAAATTCATTTTAAAAAATTAATCAACATTTTTAAAAATATAAAACAAATTGTTTCAAAGGTAGCCATAAATCATTTGAAATTTCACTAAACTTAAAATGTCCTTTTGAATTTACGAGAGTCCCTCGGAGGAGGTAACCCACGATTCCTAACAAGGTCTCTCTGGTTTAAATGGGTTTAACAACTCATTTAAGCTAAGTAAATTTGAAAAAAAATGGTGATACTGGAACGAGGGAACCATGAGATCCTAACCAATTTCCCTCTAATCAACTTTAACCCTCCATAATGATTGAACGCTGAACTTGTCATTTAAACTTTGTGGGCAGCCTTTTAGATCATGAGGATTTAAAATAGCACATCTTTCCTTTAAAATTAAACAAAAAGCCGTAGGGTTTCGAGGTTGTCGACCTAGTGCAACATAAATCCTCAACTCATCTTTTGGCATTTGTATAGCTCTGCGATACAATTTAAGCCCTAACTCACCATAAGATTCCAAGGTTGTCATTCGTCACAACCTAAACCGTCACATCTTCTAAGCTATTTGTGTGTCCCTCTCGCATAAATGTAAGCCCTAATTAATAAAATTTATAGAATGTAACATTTAAATAATTCTTTTTCTCGAAATTGAAGTCAAATCATAGGATAGCTTAGGAAGTCACCAGGGTTCTCCTCAGAATTCATGACATCCCCTTGTTCCTCTTCCTTTTGATTCCAAAATACAAGTTCCAAATTTAAGCCATTCCCATTTCACACCTCTTTATCTGATCTTTTGAAAAGTCATATCCTTTGAAATTCTAGAAGACATTATCCCCAGATTTTTATTGAGAGTTTTCTTAGGTGACTTCTGATACACCTAAAACATATAGTGTTTTTAGACGCATTGTTATACCTATTTTTGAGATATTACGCTTTAATGGATGATATTTGTGTGTTTTTCTTTCAGGTATATGTAAAAAGGTGAAAAATGCTTAAAGGAGCGTAAAGTATCAAATTTGGAGCAAATAAGTGAAAATTGGGCAAGTGTTTTGGCGCCTAAGTGCCAGATTTGGTGCTTAAGTGTCGGTTAAATAGAGAAGGCCGCGCCTAAGTGCCAGAGGCTCTCTGCTTAAGCACTAGTGGCAGTTCTTGGATGAGTAAATTCGATTTTTACAAATTTTGAAGAGGTTTCTGAGGCACTCATTGGCTTAATAGGTGGTTACAACCACCATAGATGAAAATTATTGCGAAAGGAGGCATCTCTTGGAGAAATCCATCGAATCAAGACATATTTTGAAGAGATACCAAGGCACCTTTTGGAGATTTATAGAAGAATGAAGANTCGCAACTTTGTTTATTATTTTAAGTTTTGATATGAGAATGTTAGCCCGCTGGTGGAGAGAATCAAGAGAACTCTATAGTGAGAGCTAATATCTTCCCTGCCTAGCCGATTTTCAGAACTATTCAAACTTTAAAGTAGCCAATGTTCTTTATAGCATCTCTAGTAAGGGTAAAGAATGTTATTATTTTTGTTTGGAACAACACAATTTACATACTTCTACAACCAAATTCCTACCACTTTTTACTGATTCATGATAAGAAGAAAGATATTTTTCATCTTTAGTGCTTTTCTTCAACAAAAACTCTAGTTATCTTTATAAATTATTATCGTTCTATCAAAATTTTAAAAATACTAAAAAAATTTAAATTTTCATTACTACAAGAATCATCTTTAGTTTAAATAATTGTATTTTTAAAAATAGAAAGTTTCAAAAATTACAAATTGTATAATCTCCCTGTGGGTTCGATACTAAAATCTTTATCAAAAAGTTCTATATTACTTGATAACAATATGTATACTTGCGTACTATCCCAATATATCTAAATTAAAAGTTAAATTCTTATTTTTCTTTAGGATCAAGTTTTTGGTTTTGTTGAAAATAAGGAAATATAAGTGAAAAATATAATCAAAATTATTTTTATATTTTTGCATATAAGCAGTAATCTGGGATCAAGTTTTTGGCACCGTTGCTGGGGATAGATTGATTTTAAAAGTAAATTTCTATTTTTAGAAAGTTTTATTTAAACTTTAAAAGTTTTTATATCTTATTTTGAGTGTTTTTATTTTTATTTTATTATATGTTAGTGTATGCGTAGTTCAAGTTCTGAAGGACTAGTGCCATATAATTCTGAATTAGAGAGAACTATTAGAAAAAATAAAAAAAATCAAAAAATTTAAGGATCTTGAAAAAACCAAAAAAATTACAAAAATCGTAGACCAGAACGATCAAAATGCTGAAATTCATCAAAAGTTTAGACCTTTAAGAGATTATGTCAACCCTACTATAGATGAACTTCATTGTATTATTCAAAAACCTACTATAGTGGATAATTCATTTGAGCTTGAACCTGTTATTATCCAAATGGTATCAAATAATCAGTTTGGGGGATCACCAATGGAAGATCCAAATTTACATCTTGCCAATTTTTTAGAATTGTGCGCTACATTTAAATACGATGGTATATTAGATGATGTCATAAGAATTAGGTTATTTCCTTTCATACTGAGGGATAAAGCTAAGATGTGGTTGAATTTGTTAGCACCTGGATCTATCAGAACTTGGGGTGATTTAGCATAAAAATTCCTTGCTAAATATTTTCCAACATAAGAAATTGCAAAGCTTTGAAATGATATTACAATTTTTAATCAGTTTGAATGGAAATATATTTATAAAGCATGAGAACGATTTAAAGAACTCTTAAGAAATTGTCTACACCATGTTATACTAGATTGGTTAATAATTCAACCTTTTTATAATGGATTAGTTGGAACTCTTAGATCAATTATCAATGCCGCTGGTGGTAGTTCATTGATGTCAAAACCATTTCATGAAGCTGATGCTTTAGTTGAAGAATGACTAACAATAATTTTTAATGTCCTTCTTAGAGGGTGAATCCTAAGAAAGTAGCCAATATTCATGAAACTGATGCATTTACCATGTTAGCAAATCAAGTTGATGCAATTTCAAGGAAGTCAGACCAATTTGGAATGAATTTTTCTCAACCAATCTCCATGATTGAAGAAAATTCATTAGGCCTGATAATTTCAAAGAAGTTAGACCAATTTGGAATGAGTTTTTCTCAACCAATTTCCATGATTGAAGAGAATTCATTAGGCCAAATGGTAGATAATTTCAAGGAAGTTAACCAATTTGGAATGAATTTTTCTCAACCAATTTCCATGATTAAAGAGAATTCATTAGGTCAAAGCCAATTTGGAATGAATTTTTCTCAACCAATTTCCATGATTGAAGAGAATTCATTAAGCCAAATGTTTTGGAATGAATTTTTCTCAACCAATTTCCATGATTTAAGAGAATTCATTAGGCCAAATGGTATATTCTCAAGCATCATTAGAAATTTGAATGCCACAAATAACAAACAAAATAACCCATATTCAAATTATTATAACCCAGGTTGGAAGAACCATCCCAACTTTAATTGGAATAACAATTCGGGTGATAATAATCAGTAATGGGGGAACAACCAAGGAAACCCATTAGGAAACATGAACAACCAAGGGAATAATAATTATAGATCTACCTATCCTCCAAGTTTCAACAATAATATACAATTTAAGGAGAAGAAGTTATCTATAGAAGAAGTGGTGTTACAAGTGGGAAATCAATTACAAAATCAAGGAGCTACAATTAGAAATATTGAGAATCAATTTAGGCAAATTGGATATTCATTAAGTAATATGTCCTAGGGAACACTTCCTAGTAATATTGAATCAAATCTAAAAGATCAAAATAAAGAGCAAGTAAAAGTCGTTCAACTTAGAAGTGAAAGAGAGTTGGAAGGTAGGGTTCAAAAAGAAATTGAAGTAGAGAGAGAGGAAATTGAAGAATCAAAAGAGGACACTCAAAAAGATTCTAAAATACCAATTCCTCCACTGAAAATTGATTTGGAGAAACCACCAACTCCATTTCCTCAGAGACTTTGTTAGCAGATGTTAGATAAATAATTTTCAAAATTTCAGAAAATATTTAAGAAGCTTATAATTAATCTTCCATTTGATGAAACCTTAGAGCAAATGCCGACTATGTAAAGTTTATGAAGGATATTCTTAACAGAAAAATGAAGTTTGAAGATAATGAGACTATTGTACTTAGTGCAGAGTGTAGTGTTATAATTCAGAAGAAGCTTCCTGAAAAGCTTAAAGATCCTGGTAGCTTTACAATTCCTGTGCAATAGGAGACAGTTCCTTTATGGGATAGATTTATATGATTTCGGTGAAGAATTAACCTTATGCCATTATCAATATTTAAAAGATTGAGATTTGGAGAAATAACCCCTACTACTATAACTTTGTAGTTAGCATATTGTTCGATAACATACCCTAAAGGACTTATAGAAGATGTCCTAGTGAAAGTGGATCAATTTATATTTCCTGTTGATTTCATTGTGCTAAATATGGAGGAAGATAAAGAGATACCTATCATTTTGAGGAGACCTTTCCTAGCCATATGAAGAGTAATGATAGATGTGCAGAAAAAGGAATTAACAATGTGCGTCAATGATCAAACTGTTACTTTTAACATTTCAAGATCAATGAAATATCCTGCAAAAGGTAAAGATGATGAATGTTTTAGAATGGATGTGACCAAAGAAAAATATGTTGAGATTTTCATACCTATTTTACACTGATTTTGATGATATTGCACTTTAAAGAAGGGTATTTTGGATGTTTTATTGCAGGTATGATGAATTATGGTCATTGGAGAAAAAAGATGCAAAAACGGTGCAATTTGGAGCNGACCAAAGAAAAATATGTTGAGATTTTCATACCTATTTTACACTGATTTTGATGATATTGCACTTTAAAGAAGGGTATTTTGGATGTTTTATTGCAGGTATGATGAATTATGGTCATTGGAGAAAAAAGATGCAAAAACGGTGCAATTTGGAGCAAAAACAAGCAAGAAATGATATTTTGCTCTGTCACCTTTTGATAAGTCTTTGGATGCTTGATCTCTTTTACACTTCTTGCATATTTTTGAATGATAATACACTTTAAAGGAAGGTTGTTTTAATGCTTATTTTGTAGGGCTATCTGTTAGGAACACACCGCAACTGCAATGGGGCGAAATAGAGCTAAAACGGAGCGAAACGGAGGAGCTGCACAGTCTGCCCGCCGACGGCGCCAAAACGGCGTCGACGGCGAGATTTACCCAAGAAGACCGAAAAATGACAAAAAAGCTCACCGACAGCGCCCTCAAACCCACCGACAGCGTCCGGGACGACTATGGACCGACTTTTGGCGGTTATGAGCTGAAATTCAATGTATTTGGATGCTTTTTGGAAGGGTGCTTGTGGAAACTCTTCATACTTCATCCCTACACTTTAAAAGAATGAATTTAGGTTAGAAAATGGGGGATTTGTATGAGAGGAATATTAGGAAAAGTGTGGAGAAAGTATAGGTTTCTTAGAATACGAGTAGAAATGTAGATTTCTACCCTTTTGGAGAGATTAGAGAGAGGATTTTGAGAGAATTTGTAAGGAGATATTCTAGCATTGTATGGATTGGCGGGAGACTTTGTGGGAGAGATTTTTTTCTTTCTTTTAAGGGAAAAAGCTAAGTATTGTGTTCTTAATTATCTTATGATTTTGTAAACACCTATCTAGTGGATTTGTTTTGGTTAAATGAAGTTTCCGTTGTGTTTTCTTTGTGCTTTGTGATGGGCTTCTCTTACTCTCTGTTTGGAAATAATGACATGAGCAGATTATGCCATTGTTTTCATTTTACTTTTCTTTTGTAATGAGTAGAATTCATGTTTATGATTTGGTGATGCATGTTAGAAGCAGATTTAATTATCAATGTGTTGGTTTTTATTTGCACTTTATTTACATTACAATAAAGGCATGTTATAGTGTTAAAGTTTGTTGTAATTGCATTAAGACTTGAGAGGGCTGTGTAATTCTCAACAAACTAGAACCACATTCAGATTCCATGGATGGTTAAGTTCATGGGAGTTGAATGCAAATAAATAGGGAAATATACTTTGATGGCGTAGAATTTGAGATTTTAGGGTGACAGACTAAAATCCCCATCAGTCCTATTATTTGAGTACTGAAGCGGAGATGTTAGCCCTTAGGTGAGGGAAACGTGGGAGCTCCAAAGTGAGTGCCGGTATCCTCCCAACCAAGCCACGTATTCAGTAAACAAGCTTAGGATTAGTCAATGTTCTTTATGCCTGGACCAAAGGGTAAAGAATCATTGCTCCTATTTGGCACATACAATATTTAATGCATCTCATTCCTTTACATTATCTAATTCATTGCATAAGAATAGTAGTTTGTAATATCTCAAAATGCTCCAAATCAATTCATCCAAAAAGGGTTATCTTTAGAATTAATATTTGCAATTAGTTATAATTACTATCTTTACAATTAACACTTGCATTAGGAGTAGTTGATAGATAAAACATCATTTTAATCGACATTCCTAACTATGGACTAATTGTAGTAGACTAGGATTTGACTAAAAACCTCTTACCTCGCTTCCCTGTGGGATCGATAAATGGGACTCCACTAGAGCCCTGAATTACTTGAGCGAGACGTATACTTGCGTTTGAAATTGTGACTTTACAAAATCATTATAAATAATAAATCTGGGTTCATAAATTCTTGTATTTAAAAAGCCGCTGTCAGGATGTTATAAGATATCTAAATGAATGTCATTTCAAAATGACTTACGAAGAAAAATATGAAGTATAAGATTTGGAACACGAGCAAGAAAATGAATTAAATCAATGTGAAGATATTTTTAAGGAAGATTCAAACTATGTTTGAGAAATTTTTGAAAATTTTGACACGATAGACAAAGATAAATCATTTTGTCCATTGATTGAAAAACCTCCAGAACTTGAGTTGAAGTTAATATGCCTTTTTATGAGATTCTTCTACTTTCCCAGTTATAATTTCGTCAAAATTAACAATGGAAGATGAAGAAAGGTTGATGAAAATTGTAGATATTAAAAGAATCAGTCCTTGATTTTGTATGTATAGAATTCATATGAAAGAGAACTACAAACCCAGGGTTGATCCTCAAAGGAAACTGAATCTGTTATGAAAGAAGTTGTAAAGAAAGAAATTTTAAAGTGGTTAGATGCTGAAATTATCTACCTATTTCAGATAATGCACGGGTTAGTCTAATTCACTATGTTCCTAAGAAAGGAGGAGTAACTTTAACTGTGAATGAACATAATGATTTAATACCCACTAGACAAGTTACAGGGTGGCAAATATGTATTGATTATAGAAAATTAAATCTTGCCACTAGGATCATTTTCTATTACCCTTTCTAGATAAATGCTGGATAGACTAGCTGGGCATAAATACTTTTGTTTTTTGGATGGATATACCGGTTATAGTTGGATAGACTAGCTGGGCATAAATACTTATGTTTTTTGGATGGATATACTGGTTATCACCGGTTTTCTAGATGAATATATTGGTTATTACCAAATTCAAATATCTGTTGAGGACCAAGAGAAAACAACTTTTACTAGTCCTTATGGTACTTTTGCTTTTAGAAGAATGCCCTTTCGTTTATGTAATGCCCCTGCTACATTTCAAAAATGTATGATGATAATTTTTTGTGATTTAATTGAAAAAGAGATTGAAGTATTCAAGGAGGACTTTTTAGTATTTGGAACTTCATTTAAATCACGTTTGAAAAATTTATCCAAAGTTCTTAAGCACTCTGAAGAAACAAATCTAGTCCTTAATTGAGAAAAATGTCAATTTATGATAGTAGGTAGAATCACATTAGATCATCAAATATCAGAAAATGGTATGAAAGTAGATCCTGCTAAATTTTATGTGATTATTAATTTACCTTATCCAACAAATGTAAAGGTTAGGAGTTTGTTAAGACATGCTGGATTCTACAGGCGATATATTAAAGACTTTTTAAAGATTGCTAAGCCTTTATGCCATTTACTGGAGAAAGATGCAATTTTCAATTTTGATGAGGAATGCCTAAAAGCTTTTAAGTTATTAAAAGAAAAATTAATCACTGCACCAATTATAGTTTCACCAGACTGGGGAAAATCTTTTGAATTGATGTGTGATGCTAGTGATTATGCTATTAGAGCTGTTTTAGGACAATGATATGATAAAATTTTTGAAGTTATTTACTATGCTATTAAAACTCTTAATAAAAATTAAATTAATTATAAAACTAGTGAAAAAGAGTTAATAGAAATAGTATTTTCTCTTGATAAATTTAGATCATATTTGATTGAAACTCATTGTGTAGTGCATATAAATCATTCTGCTATTAAGTATTTAATGAAAAAGAAGGATGCTAAACCTAGACTTATAAGATGGATTCTTCTTTGCTACTAAGTACTTAATGAAAAAGAAGGATACTAAACCGAGACTTATAAGATGGATTCTTCTTTTACTTCATTCTGCTATTAAGTGCTTAATGAAAAAGAAGGATACTAAACTGAGACTTATAAGATGGATTCTTCTTTTACAAGAATTTGATTTTGAAATAGTAAATCGGAAGGTGATTGAAAATCAAATTGATGATCATTTTTCCAGGCTTGAATTAGAAAAACCGCTCTATTTTGAAAAAAAAATTAATGAACATTTTTCAGATGAAAAATTGTTCACTATTAATGAGTGACATGTTCTGTGGCATGCTGACATTGTAAACTTTATTGTTAGTGATAATATAACTTATGGAATGACATACCAATAGAAGAGGAAATTTATTTATGAAGCTAAGACTTATTTTTGGGATGACCCATTTTTATATAAATAAAGGATCTGATTATTCGAAGATGTGTACCATTAGAAGAAACTTATGAGATTATCCAAAAATGTAATAATTCTGATTTTGGGGGACATTTTGGTGTTGATAAAAAACCATACAAAATTTTACAATCTGGATTCTATTGGCCTAGGGGACATTTTGGTGTTAATAAAATAACATACAAAATTTTACAATCTGAATTCTATTGCCCTACAATTTTTAGAGATGTTAATGCTTATATCCAAACTTGTGATATATGTCAAAGAGTACGCAATATTTCTAAAAGAAATGAGATGCACCTCAATTATATGCTAGAAGTTGAAATATTTGATATTTGGAGATTAAATTTCATGGGACCATTTATACCATCTTTTGAAAATTTATATATTCTGTTAGCAGTGGACTATGTATCCAAATGGATTCTTCTTTTTATTCTCTATTCTTTTCAAGGAAAATTGCAAATTGTCAAATTAAAGCCACTTAGAATATCCATATGAAAAAAAATCTTCAAAATTTATTATGTTAATACTTAAATATAAGGTTAGAGAATGTGGTTGAGCGTTCTTCCTTTAGTTCATTTAAGTGAAACCAATTTTTTATTAGACATCTCCTCAAGCTTCTCCTCACATCTTTTTCTTTTCTTCTCTTTTCTTTCAGGATCATTTTTAATCCTTCTTCTTTCCTCTTCTCTCTTTTTTTATGTGAGGATTACTATATCTGGATATCTTTTAAAGATTTTGAACTTCACTATCCTCTTCTTAAAGTTAAAAACTTTTCACATTCCTTCACTTTATAAATTCATATTAGCTTTGAAGATTTTTCATAAAGATTTATTCTTTTTATCTTACATGAAAGTCTAAGATTCTTAATACTTCAAAATTACGAATTCTGTTACTTACAATGGAAAAACATAGTCTTATTCTTTCATACCAAATATCTTAATCTCTAAAATTAACCTTTATTATTGAAACTTTTTACTTAAGTTTACTATAAATTTAGAAACATAAATATAGCTATCTAAAGTCACCCTGTAATACCAATGGTCATGTTAAATTTAAAAGTTTATAAAATACAACTAATTGAAGACAAATAAAATTAAGTTTTTTTGGTAAATTCTTTTTTCTTTCTCCCCAAACTTAAATTTTTAAAAGATTTTACATGAAAAACTATAAAAAATAAAGGGCGAAAGAAAACATTTAATATATAAAGAAAAAACTTACCTGTTGAAGGTTCTGATATTTAAATTTATCTTTGAAATATTGTAGGAGCTAATATGAAAACCTAAAAAGCTTAAAATATTAAATAACACATAATACTTAAAAAAATTTGCTGAGAAAGAACTAACTACAAATACATTCAACAAAGTACTAAAAACTAACAATAATACTAAAATAATTTCCAATGTAAAAACAATTTTACAATCCTACTTTTCACAATACAACATAACATCTAAAATAAAGAAAATTATCACACTCTAAAAACAAACAATAACAACTATAAAGTACAACCAACTATAAACTAAACAAAAGATCAAACTAAAACATCACCAGTCGTCATCTTCTTCTTCTACTACTACATTAAAGTTTTGCTGTTGATACGGGATAAAGACAGGGTGAATAGGAAATTAAACTGAGTTGTAAAGTCACCCCTCATGTATCTAACCATCGCAATATCATAAGCAACATCATACTCAAACTTCTGTTTTATCAAATCATCATTATGTGCATTTCTGGCCTCCATATTTTTTATTATGCTTTCCATCCTCAAGATATCCCCCTGTTGGTCATTAGTTGCTCCATAAGTCCTTGGAGAGTAGGGGTACTAGAAGTAGAAGAAATATCCCTACTCCTACTTCTAGATCTCCATCCAACATGAGATTCATAAGTTTTAACGTTTGCAGACCCAATTGGTTTTATAGGTTCAATCCTCTCCTTATTCATTCCAAAATCAACTCCTGTCTATTCACATAATGTGAAAATCAGGGCAGGGTGTTCTAATCTATTAGTAGCCTCACCCAAAGCAATAGAACGAGTGTTTCTAAATATAATAGAGCCTGCATCTATCTTTCTCATGTGTTGGATACAAAAGTTCAGGATGGCTCTATCCTTTGTAACCTTACTATGATGATTTGTTGGTATCATTCTAGCTGATATAAAGTAGTGCCAGGCCTTAGATACTACATTTAACATAGAAAGAAGGAAGTTTAACTTGATATTATTCTTCACCTTCCAAGCTCCTTTTTCATCAGTAAGAAAAGAAATAATTTCAGCTAAGTCTTTATTTTTAGCAGAAAATGATTTGTACTGACAGCTATAAACGTCCTCCAACTGATAAAATTCATTAATTCCTCTTAGAGTAAATTCTACCATTTTCCACGAACAAAAACGTGGTCCTCAAAAGTTTCCTTAAAGTTATTAGTAATAGCCTCGACAGTAAAGAAACAAAAATTCTCCCACTGCCAAGCCACGATTAATCTTTCAACTTCTCCACCCATATTTTAAATGCTTGATCCAGAATTACTTTCTTAGTTGCATGCAAAGTATTGAAACAAATGTTAGCCTTGTATTTGACAAAATTTTGATCATCAAAATCAACTTTCCTCTTTCCCTTGCTCATTCTCGGTGTCGTGGTAATCTAAGAAAAATTGAAAATCCAAATAAATTCCCAAACTTCCAAAAATCGATATGTGGAACGTTCTAAACTTAAAGCTACTAAGTAAAAGTTCTTCACCAAAGGATTATCTCAAAATCTTCCCAAAAATTTCAAAATTTTGGATCTCGGCAATGTAAGATAAATCCTTGGTGAAAATAAAAAATTTTGAGTTCAAAGTGTAGTTTTTATAGAGAGAAGATGAAATTCAAACTTCTTTTGCCTTCAAATTGCCTTAAATCCAAGCATTAGTAAGTCCTATGTGCAAAAACTAGAGATTGAAGGTAATCGAAGGGGTAAAAATGTTGTTTTTTTTTTTTTGCACATCGCAAAATTTTAAAGGTTTTGGGCACTTTCGGGTAGAGGGCGCTGTCGGCGCCCATGCTGGTGTCGTCGGGGGTAGTGCCAAAAATTTCATATTTTTCAATTTGTGTAATTAAAATTTTCTTTCAATTCACTCCAAAGTCTGATTAGTATTTTTAAACATTATTATTCATCCTAAAATAATTCACAAAAAAATATTTTCACAAACAACACCAAACTAACTTTTATATATGAAAATCCATTTTTTTAAAAACACAAATTTCTAATCACACTCACACATACATAAAGCAAACTAAATTATGATTCAACATTGAAATCCATTCATAATACTAGAACGGTGACACAAAACTATACAAACAATTAAAGTTATAAGAGTTCTAAAGCAAAGTAAATCCAACACAATCACATTAAAAACTTAATGAATTTAAAATGGTAGAGAGTCTAACTCCTTCAATTACTTTACTTCATCTACAATACTTTCTCCTCCTCTAACATCTCCAATAGACTAGGAATGGACGTACAAATTGTACAAAGGTCAGTACTGGAATTGATCAGTCCAATTTTCATCGATCCATCCATTTTTCATGAACATCTGCACCAAACCTGCATCAATTGTTCCAGTATGATCAAAGTTCTTTTTCATCCTCCAATCTAAGTGATAAAAAAGTTAGTGAAGATTTCCTATCATCCTCCAATCTAAGTGATAAAAAAGGTAGTTAAGATTTCCTATTGCATTCATAATGCTCTGAAGTTATCTTTCAATTTTATTCTCCAAAGCTATTGAATTTCCAACTGTATATGACATTAATGGTGTTTAAGTATGTGATGAATGATCAAAGATAATATCCAATGCTTCATTTCCATTCACAATATAGTTTTCATCAAAAGGAATCATGGGCTCACAGTGTAATAATACTTTCTCCCAACTTTCATATGGCACTTGAGAATGATTGCAAAGTAAGAAAAGTGTAGAAGGATGCCCCAGTTAGTATATAGGTGCATTCATATTAATACCCATATTATATTTGAAAATAATTGATCCCACTTCAATGGCCTTTTCCATTTGAATGTAATAGTTTAAAATTGAACTTTCTTTAATAACTCTTTTAATTTTCATGGTAGGGAGTAATTTAGTAGAGATGAAGAAATGTCATTGTTTAGATATTGAATTTAGTAGTGAAGAGGAGAAACTAACATATCCCTTATCTATGATTTCCCAATTATCATTTTCATCCATCAGTAATGGGTATACATCTTGCATCACATCTCTCATTGGGATAAAATTTATATAATGACAGATTGACACGCTTTCTATCGTATACAAATCATTAATTCGAGGCATAGTAAATGATACAGACTTACCTTGAACAAAGGTGACTCCTTGAGTAATTCTGTGTAAGTTAGCATAGAATTATTTTACCACTGGTACAACAACTACAGTGGTAGTGTAGCATATAACTTCCCAACCTCTCTGTACTATGATTTTCTCAATCTGTGAACTTGAATTACTCAATCCACGATTGACAAAGCCTCTCTCCATGATAAGTCTCCTCTTCATGATATCTTTGTCGTATAATCTCTATGTATCAAAAATGATAAACTTTCTTCTATTAAAAACTCCATGCCTTGAAGCATTTCTAGAGTTAGAAGCCATGAATATTGAAATTTGGAAGTTTCTAGTCATCCAAGGAAGTTTTCAGGCCTTTAAAAACACCTCTAGGTTGTTATTTCGGAGTGCGATCCTGCCAAACTCATCCTAAAACACAAGAACTGCTCGGGACGCCATCAGCACTCCCAATGGCGCTGTTGCTACCGTGGCTTGTGTAGAAGGGCGCCATCGGTACCAGGGGCCAATGTTGTATCGCTTCTTTTTTGTTTCAATTCTATTCCAATTTTTTTCCAATACCAATATTTGTCTTAATTTATGATATGTAGGATTAAAAAATATTATTATTTTCTATTATATAAATTACTTATTATAAAAAATAGTAAGATATTTAGATATATGAAAATAGATATATACTTCTTCTTTGTCCCTCACAAAAAGTGAGGTCAACAGTCCAATTTAAAGAATTCATCTTTGCTCATGGGATCGATTATGGGGTTTTTAAATAAAATCTTATATTACTTAAAACGATACATATACTTACATAGTACCTCTAGTCTGAAGTTTTATTATTAATTTTCTATATCATTTCATTTATTCACATTAGCTGCTAAGTATAAATTGGGATAAGTTTTTAACAATATTTTGGAGATTAAAAAGACACACAATTGTAGGTCAGGTCAGGTTTTTGGCGTCATTATCGCGGAAGGTAACTTAAATATTTAAATTAAAAAGGTAACAATTTTTTCTTAAATTTGCAATTTTATTTGAATTGTAGATTTTGTTTTAGTAAAGTTAATATTAAAAAAATAAAAAAATACAAATATTAAATTTCTATTTTATTTTAGTTGTGTTATTTTATTTTATGAAATTTTATCATTTATATTCGTAGTTCTGGTTTTGAAGGTTTATTTCCCTATGATTATGATTTAGAATGCACTAAAAGATAAATTCAAAAACAAAGAAGTCTTCAAACTATGCAAGACATGACAAACACTTCTCAAAATAATATCAAGATTCAAAATACTGAAAACGAATACCATAATTTACAAAAACCTTTATAGGATTATGCAAATCCTATGGCAGAAGAGATTTACTTAAGTATTCGAACTCATGTTGTAGCAACTAACTCATTTGAACTTAAACCTACAGTTATACAAATGATACAAAACAATCAATTTGGGGGAACACCATATGAGCATTCAAATTTACATTTAGCAAGTTATCTAGAACTGTTTATTACATTTAAATATGATGACGTATCAAATGATGTTGTTAGACATAGAATTTTTCCTTTTTCATTAAGGAACAAAGCTAAGATGTGGTTAAATTCTTTAGCACCGAGATCTCTTAGAACATGGGGAGATTTGGCACAAAAATTCTTGACTAAATAATTTCCACCTTCAAAGAATGCTAAGCTTTTAAATGACATTACATCTCTTACTCAGTATGAAGGGGAGTCAGTTTGTGAAGCCTGAGAAAGATTTAAGGAACTCCTTAGAAAGTGTCCACATCATGCTTTACCAGACTCGTTAATAATTCAAAATTTTAGTAATGGGTTAGTAGGATCCCTTAAATCTATCATAGATGTTGCTGGTGGTGGTTCATTAATGTCCAAACCATTTGATGAAGCCCATGTTTTAATTTAAGAAAAGACTATAAATAATTTTCAATGGCCTTCTAAAAGGGTAAATCTTAAGAAAGTAGCCAATATTCATGATAATGATGCTATTTTAATGGTTTCTTCTTAAGTTACTGCATTAGCTAGAAAAATAGGTCGAATTGGAATGAATTTTTCTCAAACACGTCATTTGATTGAAGAAAATTCATGATCACAAATGATTGATTCTCATACTTCTATGGAAACTATAAATGTTATTAATAGACCCAATAACACATATTCCAATTATTACAACCCATGTTGGAAAAACCATCCAAATTTTAACTCGAATAATAATTCTAATAGTGTAAGTCAAATATGGCAAAACAATCAAGTAAACCCTTTTGAATACTGGAACCATCAGAGTAATACTAAATTTAGACCTACTTATCCTCATGGATTTAATAGTAATCAACAAGTTAAGGAGAAGAGCTGGTGTTACAAATGGGTAATCAATTAAAATATTAAAATGCTGTTATTTAAAATATAGAGAATCATTTGGGACAAATTGCTAATGCCTTTAGTAATAGACCTTAGGGAACACTTCCTATTATTGTTGAGATCAATTCTAGAGATAAAAGTAAAGAAATTGAAGTTTTGAAAAGTTAAATCTCTCCAACTAAAAAGTTGAATTGAATTAAGTGTTGGTGTTCAAAAGAAACTGAAGTTTAGAGAGAAGATAAATAAATTGAAAAACCTAAAAAAGTATTCCTAAAGAAAATGAAAGCAATTGTTTCTCCAACTAAGAATAATCAAGAAAGATCACCACCTCATTTTCCTCAAAGACATAGACAATAGAAACTTGATCAACAATTTGCAAGATTTTTTGAGATATTATATGCTTAAAAATATAAGTATTTAATACTGCTACTAAAAGATTTAATTCCTCAGCAACTGTACCAAAACATAATAGCAGTTATAGATTCAATAAAGATGGATGTATAAAATATTCAATAATTATAAAGTCACACTTATTAACGCAAGTATACGTATCGCTCAAGTAATATAAAACTCTAATGGAGTCCTAGATATTGATCCCATAGGGAGTAATATTAGAACTATGAACTAAGATTTTAGAAAAAGAAATACTCAATTGCCACAATGGAATTTAATTTGCTTATTTGTCACTAATAGGCAATTGAAATAAATATGTAATTTTTAATAACTCTTAAATAACTAGTTATACTAATGAGGTTTTTAATGTGATATTTAATCTATAAGAAAGCATTCTTCTCCTTATCAAGAAATTATAATGAATGGATAAAGTTAATCAGTTCAATTTGTATTGTCCAAATAGAAGCATACATATTTTTTACCCTTTAGTCCAGGCATAAAGAACATTGACTAATCCTGTGCTTGTTTACTGAATCTGTGGCTAGGCTGGGAGGATACTGACTCTCACCTTGGAGCTCCCACATTCCCCTCGCCCGAGGGCTAACATTTACACTTCAACACCCAAACGATAGAACCGAATTGGGGATTTTAGTCTGTAACTCTAAAATCTCCAATTCTACGCCCGATACTTTTATTTCTATATTTATTTTCACCCAACTTCCAAGGTCTTTAACCTCTCTAAATCTTGGATGTAATCTTCACTTTAGTTGTAAAACTCAACATATTTTAATAAATCAATTGGCCAGATTGAAAGTAAATTAAGATCAAAGTGAAAAGATCATCACAATTTCTTTAACATTTTCATGGCTTCACCAATTCAAATATTTATTTCCCAAATCTCAAGACAAGGAGAAAGACAGAGAAAACTACTCAGATCTCATGGGGAAAACACAACAAAACCTGGAATTCCTATATAAAGTCAATGTCATACAAATTACAAAAATAAATAAAATTATCTCTAATTTCTCCCTAAGAAAACTCCTTGAAGTTCCTCTGAATCTCTTCCTTTCTTTACAGCACACATAATTCCTTTTTGAAGTGGCAAGGAGGAAGAAATCTCTCACTTTCCCTCCGCTCTTATAATCTCTCAAAGAATTCTTCATAATTTAGACTCTCTACCAAATACTAATGGAACATCTCCAACCTTCTGGACCTTTCTAACATCGAGGACCTCTCCAATTTTTAGCTAAAATCTTCTTTTAAAGTTGTGGATGAACTTTCCCAAGAGTTGCCTAAGCACCCCTCAAAAATTCGTGCCGAACTCACCGTCGGCGGCTCGAGGGCGCCGTCGGCGGGCCTTCTAAGTGAATTAATTCTGGAGTCTCAGGAAAATCTCGTCGTCGGTATCCTAGTTCAAATCTACACGTTTTGGTCCTTTTCGGTCCAAATTTGCTCCTTTGTGCATCTTTTTGTTCGAATGACCCTAGTTCATCATTCCTACAACAAAACATCAAAAATACCTTTCTTTAAAGTGCAATATCATCAAAAATAGTATAAAATAGATATGAAAATCTCAACATATTTTCCTTTGGCCAAAATCCCCCAAACTTAACTATTACTTGTCCTCTTGAAAAACTCAACATATTTTCAATATATTTTCCTTTGGTCAAAATCCCCCAAACTTAACTATTACTTGTCCTCAAGTAATTTTAGTTCTACATAAAAGTTATGATCTATTGTAATAAAGTTTTAATTCAAAAATACTATAAGTTTGATTTAAGGTAAAGTTTTAATTCATAAATACTATAAGTTTGATTTAGATAAATATCATAGTGAGATTTTCAGAAAAAAATTCAAGTAATAAATTAACAATGTAGCTACAAGATTATCTAGTCATCAAGTTTAAGAATTCTAGTCTTCTATTCATTTCAAGAATGACTATATGTTGAAATATTAAGTCACTTAGAATATCCAAAGAATAGGAATTTCTTAGAACACACAATTAGAAGATCTAATCCATAAATATAAGTTCAGGAATGTATTTAGGTTTTCTATTTAGGCAGGTCCAGTGAAGCCAATTTTTTATTAGACATATCCTCAAGCTTCTCCTCACTTCTATATATATATTTTTTCTTTCTTTTCTCTTTTACTTTTGGATTTCTTTCAATCCTATATATTTTTCTTTTTTTTTAGGGATTGTTGTCAATCCTTTCTTTTTCCTTTTTCAAGTAAGGATTACTATATCTGGATAGCCTTTAATGATTTTGAACATCACCTTTCTTTCCCTAAATTTGAAACTCAAAGCATTCCCTCATCTTATAACTATTTCATAGTTTTTACATACTTGAGCCCCAATCTTTTCTTCTCAAATGAATATCCAGATTCTTAATACTTCAAAATATAGTTTCTTTTACTTTAAATAGTTAACTATAATCTTATTTATACTAAATATCTTAATTTACAAAATTAATTTTCATTACAAAAATATTTCTTTAAATTTACCATAATATTTAAATAGCTACAAAATATAGTTACTTGAATTCAATTCACTACATAAAATCATATAAATAATTTTTGAAAATAATTAAATAAAGGACATCTAATAGTTAATCTTTTTCTTCCCTCCCCCAAACTTAAATTTTTCAATATAAAATGATACAGGTGGAAAGAAAAACTCTAAATATAAATCATACCTCAGTATTTTAGGCATTTTCATCATTCTGAAATTTTTGCAGTCCTTCTCAAAATTTCTGCTTCACCTGCTGACTGACTTTTTTTTTGTAATCGACAAATACAAGAATTTGATGACACTACTAGAAGATTTAATTTCCAGCAACGGTGTCCAAAGACTTGATCGCGAATTTATAGATGTGTCTGATTTGGTTAAGATGTATAATTATAATATTCAATATTGTTAAAGACAAATTTATCAACACAAGTATACGTATCGCTCAAGTAAGATAGGGCTCTAATGGAGTCCTAGATATCGATCTCAGAGGAAGTGGTTTAGAATTACTGACTAAGACTTTGGAAAAGCAAGCCTTTAATCACAACAACGACGTTCAATTTGCTTATCTGTCACTAATAGGCAATTGAAATAAATAGATAATTTTAATAACTAATAAATAACTAATGATATAAAGTAGGGTTTAATTGTGATATTCAATGGATAAGAAAGCATCCTTCTCCTTGTCAAGAAATTATAGTGAATGGATAAAATGAATTAGTTCAATTTCTATTGTGCCAAATAGGAGCATACATATTCTTTACCCTTTGGTCCAGGCATAAAGAACATTAACTAATCTTATGCTTGGTTACTGATTTTGCGGCTATACTGGGAGGATACCGGCTCTCCCTTCGGAGCTCCCACATTTCCCTCACCTGAGGGCTAACACCTACACATCAGCACCCAAACAATAGGACCAAATTGAGGATTTTAGTCTGTCACTCTAAAATCTCCAATTCTCGCCCGATAATAATATTTCCCTATTTATTTGCACCCAACTTCCAAGGGCTTTGACCTCCCTTAATCTTGGATGTACCTTCATTTTATTTGTCAAACTCAACATATTTTAAAAAATCAATTGGCCAGATTGAAAGTAAATTAAGATCTAAGTGAAAAGATCATCATAATTTCTTAAACATTTTCATGGCTTCACTAATTCAAATCACAATTTCAAAAATCTTGAGACAAGGAAAAAGACAGAGAAAACTACTCAAAACTCATGGGGAAAACACAATAAAACTCGAAATTCATATATACAATTAAAGTCATACAAACTACAACAATTAAATAACTTATCTCTATTTTCTCCCCAAGAATACTCCTTGAAGTTCCTCTGAATCTCTTCCTTTCTTTACAGCACACAAGATTCCTCTTCGAGGTAGCAAGGAAGAAGAAATCTCTCACTTCCCCTCTACTCTTTCAATCTCTCGAAGAAATCCTCACAATTGTTACACTCTAATGGTAATTCTATACACTATAGATTCCTTAGACTCTCTAGACTTCTTCTATTTTTGGCCAAAATGTTCTTTTAAAGTTGTAAATGAGCTTTCCTAAGGGTTGCCTAAGTATCCCTTCAAAATTTGGCCTCATCCAAAGCTTGAGTAGGCATAACTGTCGATCTTGCCGTCGGCCGCCAATGGCGGGCTTNATAATAGCAGTTATAGATTCAATAAAGATGGATGTATAAAATATTCAATAATTATAAAGTCACACTTATTAACGCAAGTATACGTATCGCTCAAGTAATATAGGGCTCTAATGGAGTCCTAGATATCGATTCCACAGGGAGTAATATTAGAACTATGAACTAAGATTTTANTCTCCAATGACCCTAATTCATTATTCCTGCAACAAAACATCAAAAATACCTTTCTTTAAAATGCAATATCATCAAAAACAGTATAAAATAGGTATGAAAATCTCAACATATTTTCCTTTGGTCAAAATCCCCCAAACTTAACTATTACTTGTCCTCAAGTAATTTTACTACTATATATAAAAGTTATGATCTATTGCGTTAAAGTTTTAATTCAGAAATACTATAATTTTGATTTAAATAAATATCATAGGGAGATTTTCAAAAAAAATTCAAGTAATTGAATTAACTCTGTAGCCACAAGATTATCTAGTCACTAAGAGTTCTAGTCTTCTATTCATTTCAAGAATGACTATATGTTGCAATATTAAGTCACTTAAATAAGTGTTCTAGTCTTCTATTTATTGCAAGAATGACTATATGTTGCAATAATAAGTCACTTAGAATATTCAAGAGATAGGAACTTCATGAGAACTTTACTAGTAAAAGATCTAATTCCATAAATATAAGTTTAGGAATGTATTTAAGTTTTCCCTTTAGGTAGGTCCAGTGAAGCCAATTTTTGATTAGGCATATCGCTTCTCCATACTTCATAATTTTTCTTTCTTTTCTCTTTTTCATTTGGATTGCTTTCAATCCTATATTTTTTTTTCTTTTCTATTTAGGGATTGTTTTCAATCCTTTCTTTTTCCTTTTTCAAGTGAAGATTACTATATCTGGATAGCCTTTAATNTACTTCAAAATATAGTTTCTTTACTTTAAATAGTTAACTATAATCTTACTCTCTTATACTAAATATCTTAAGTTACAAAAACTAATTTTCATTACAACAATATTTCTTTAAATCTACTATAACATTTAAATAGAAACAAAAATGTAGTTACCTGAATTAAATTCACTACATGAAATCATATAAATAATTTTTGAAAATATTGAAATGGAGGACATCTAATAGTTAATCTTTTTCTTCCCTCCCCCAAACTTAAATTTTTAAATATGAAAAGAACATCTAATAGTTAATCTTTTTCTTCCCACCCCCAAACTTAAATTTTTCAATATGGAATGATCATCTAATAGTTAATATTTTTCTTCCCTCCCCAAACTTAAATTTTTAAATATGAAATAAAGGTGGAAAGAAAATACTTTGAATTAAATTCACTACATAAAATCATATTAATAATTTTTGAAAATATTGAAATAGAGGACATAATCTTTTTCTTCCCTCTCCCAAACTTAAATTTTTTAAATATGAAATAATACATGTGGAAAGAAAAACTATAAATATAAATCATACCTCAATTAAATTTACTACATGAAATCATATAAATAATTTTTGAAAATATTGAAATAGAGGACATCTAATAGTTAATATCTACATAAAATCATATAAATAATTTTTGAAAATATTGAAATAGAAGACATAATCTTTTTCTTCCCTCTCCCAAACTTAAATTTTTTAAATATGAAATAATACATGTGGAAAGAAAAACTATAAATATAAATCATACCTCAGTATTTTATGCATTGTCTATCATTCTGAATTTTCTGCAGGCCTTCTCAAATTTTTACTTCACCTAGTCTGTAATATTAGGAGTTTTCTATACATATAAATCATTAGAGGAATTTTTGGGTAATGAAATTTTGAAATANGAACTTAAATTTTTAAATATGAAATAATACAGGTGGAAAGAAAAACTATAAATATAAATCATATCTCAGGATTGTGAATTATATTGTAATGTGATTTTCNAAAATAAAAATCACATTACATTAAAATGCACAATACAACTCAACATCTATACATGCACAATTAAATATAACACTAACTTTATAAAAAAAATTAAAATCATTCAATTGCACAAAATAAAAATGAAAGTCCAAATACATAAACATCCATTTCTATTACAAAAGGTCACAAAAATAAAAATACAAATATAAGTACATCAATTTCATTCAATATCAAAATCCCAAGCTATATCTTCATCTCCTTGATTAGGAGGTGGATTGGGTTGATACTGAGTATATCGGGGGCACTTAGGAAACGTAACATCAGGCTCACCTCTGTAGTGTCGGGCCTGAGCTTCATAATAAGCTACCTCAAAATTTGAATGCCTCTGCAGGTACTCACTATCATAATTGTGTCGGCATTCTAAACTTCCAATCCTTTCATTTATCAATTCTATGCTCTTCCGCTGCAAGGTTAACTCATTCATCAAATCAAAGAGGGTAGGGGAACTAGAAGGTGGAAGATCATAACTTATAGAGGGGACATCTCTGCAGTAGAAGGTTCTTGACTTCTACTCCCAGTTCTCCATTTCTCATAGGATTCATAAGTCTTTAGATTAGTCTTATTAATGGGTTTCATAGGATAAACCCATTCTTCATCTCCAAATTCTACTCCAGAAAGTTTGCAATTCCAAGATGTCACAGACCTCCAGTAGTCTCACTCCTCGCTGTAGTCAATATATTCTTAAGAATTATTCTCCCCACATTTATAGTTCTATGAATACATATAATAGCTCTATCTTTAGTTAAGTCACTATGGTGATAGGTCGGTAATAGAGTAGAAGAAATGAAATAGTGCCACACCTTAGAGGCGGCATTGAGCATGGAAGCAGAAAAATTTATCCGTTCTCGCTGTTATATCTTCCATGTTCCTTTCCCATAAGTGAGAAAGTTGATCACATCATTGAGGGGGCCTTCCATTGTACTAAAGGATTCATAGTAGCAACTCTAAGAGTCTGGGACTTCATAAAAAGTTTTGATGCAGGCGGTAGTAAACTCAACAGGGAATCTATGCACTTGAACGATTTCATCATCAGAATAAATCACATTGGCGTAGAACTCCTTCACAACATTTGCATCAGCTTTATTGGTGGTGTAACAAAAGTTTTCACACCTCTATTCAGCAATAACTTGTTCGATTTCTCCTCCCGGACTTTCAAAAACTTGATCTTGTATGCACTTCTTTCCTTTAACTTGTCTATTTCTCCTCCCGGACTTTCAAAAACTCAATCTTGTATGCACTTCTTTCCATTAAATATAGAAGTAAATTTTGTTTGAGTCATCGCATTGACGAAGCGAGACTCGTCGAACTCAACTCTTCTCTTTTGTGGGGTGCCATTTCAATCTAATCAAATTACTGAAAAATTTCAAAAATTACTTCAAATATGTAAATCATGGCTTCCAATAGTAATTCTAAGAGTTCAACAATAAAATCCATCAATCTCTTCCCAAATTTTCTTCACATTCCTAAATTTTTTGGATCTCCTCAATGTGGGAGAAATTCATGGTAAAAATCAAATATTTTTAGCTTGGAGTAAAGCTCTTACCGAAAGATGATCAAATTCGGTGTCAAAAAGCCTTGAAATTGCCTCCCAATATAAGATCTTTCAAGCCCTAAGTCAAAAAATGTCATTTTTAGGAGGAAGGGGATGATGAATAGTGGCGGTTGATTGGTCAAAATTGCGGTTAAAGGTGTTTTTTGTGAGCTCACCATCGGCGGGGTCGATGGCGCCGTCGGCGCGCTTAACTGGAATTTAAATCCTAAGTCTCGGGAAAATCCCGCCGTCGGCGGCGTCGTCGGCGGGCTCTTTTGATTTTGTCCAAATTCTGAATTTTTGCAATTTCGATCAATTCCAAGCCTAAACGACATCCGTTTAATCATTATAGACATAATTTTAAATAACTAAATGATGTACTTAGCACATATAAACACAAAACATCACATTTATATATAAATTCCAAGGGGTACAATATACGTTACATAACACACCTAAGCTTTTGCAACACAAAACATCACATTTATATATAAATTCCAAGAGGTACAATATACGTTACATATAATACCTAAGTTTGGTATTTTCTCAACCTCAATACATTAATTCAGCATCGCAATCCAAGCCACCACACTCAAAACACTAAAAACAAAACATCCTATGCTTAGTCTCAACTATACATAGATCTATTAGCATAATTCTAAAGCAAAGCAACTACAATGTTCAAATCAAAATACATAGATATACATATAGGTAGTAATATAAATCTACTAATCCTCAGACTCGACACTCAATTCTCCTCTGAGATCGCCCATTGATTGCACATGAACGAAGAGGTTGTAGAAGGGTCAGAATCTCAGTGGAATCCTCTTCTATTAACTTCATCCTCCTCATCAGTCGTATCAAGCTATCTTCTAAGTATAATCCTCCTCAATTAATTTCATCCTCCTCATCAGTCGTATCAAACTATCTTCTAAATGTCCAGAGTGAGAAAAATGTTCTTTCATCCTACAGTTCAGATGATCAAAGAAATTGTAAATATTCTTAATTGCATTCATGACATTTTGTACCTGCTTTTCAACCTTCTTGATTGAGTGCAGGATCACCAAAGACTTATCAGGGACTAAGGTTTGCACTGGCAGTGAATTCTGAGATGATTGATCAACTATCATGGCCATGTCATTTTCATCTTCAAAAAACTGGGAATCTCTTAGTTGGGTCCAAAGGATTCCAAGGTAGCAGTACCTTTTCCCAATTTTCATAGGACACTTGGAACTGATTGCAAAGTGATGGAATCTCTCAGTTGGATAACTTTTCCCAATTCTCATAGGACCAAAGTGAGAAAATTGTGGAGGGGTGTCCAAGCCCATAAGTTGATCTGTGAATGATTAGACCCAAAACCGACTTCACAATTATAGATTCAATGTCGATCGGCAGTCCCTTTTAGATGCAGTAATTTAAAATGACACTTTCTTTAATAACTTTACCGATCTTCATTGTCGGTAACAATTTCGTAGAAATGAAAAGGTTCCAATGTTTAGAAACGGGATTCAGGAGTGTTGCAGAAAAACTAACATACCCGTTTTCTCTTGTTTCTCAATCATTAGTTTTGTCTGTTAAAAACTGGTAAATCTCATTCATCTGGTTTCTCATTGGGACGGAATTGGAATAGTGGCAGACATGAACATTTTCTATCATATATAATTTATTGATCCGTGCAGGAGCGAAAGTGATCCACCTTCCTTGAACATAAAAAACTCCTTGATTGATTCTATGTAAATTTGCATAAAATTCTTTTACCACAGGAACCACCACGGTGACAGTAGTGTAGCACAACACTTCCCATCTTCACCGCACTATCGTTTCTTCAATATCCATCATGGGATTATTCAATCCGTGATTCATAAATCCTCGTTCTTTTATTAATCTTTTCTTTGTCAGCAACTTGTTGAAGATTCACTGCGCTTCCGCACTAATAAACTTCCGCCGATTGAAAACTTGCATTCAGGGATTATCGGGGGAATTGGATGCCATAGGAATGGAATTGTTAGAGTTTCACTTCATTTTTGGAGGGAAAATATGAATTACAATTCGAATTTTTGAGTTTAAAAAGACTATTCCCGCCCAAAAACCGTCAAAAACCACCACTCGAACACAAGAAACTGTCATCTTATCGTCTCACCGTCGACGGCCTCGAAGGTGTCGTCGGCACGCTTCTGTATTAATTTTGTCTGGACTCTCGGGAAAAACCCATCGTCAGCGGCGTTGAGGGTGCCCAAGGAAACATTTTCACAGTTTCGCTCTTGTCCGAATGCGTTCCAATTTTTCTTCATGGATCCAATTTTTAAGGTGTTTCAAGGGTAAATAAGAATAGTAGAGCTTAATACTACCAAAAACTAGCAATAACTTCAAATAAAAACTACTATAATTTCTAATAAAGTAAAGATAAATATGGGTTGCCTCCCATAAAGTGCTTGGTTTAACGTCGTCAGCCTGACCTATTCAGGTGTTATTCAAGTTGATTGATCATTAAAACCTCTTTAAATTTTGGTCTTTTACCCTCATAATATGGTTTTAATCTATGTCCATTGACTTTAATCTTTTTCCATTTTCTGATTTTCAATTTCAACAGCTCCGTAAGTAGAAACTTGAGTCACAGTAAATGACCCTAACCAACGAGACTTCAATTTCCCAGGAAATAATTTCAACCTAGTGTTGTAAAGTAAAACTTCTTGTCATGGTTCCAAGTGCTTTTGGTTAATCTTTTGATCATGCCATAACATTAATTTTTATTTATAAATTCTGTCGTTATGATAAGACTCATTCCTTAATTCTTCCAATTCATTTAATTTTAACAGTCTCTTCTTACCAGCATCTTTCAAATTATAATTGAATTCTTTAATCACCCAATATGCCTTATGCTTCAATTCTACTGATAAGTGACATATTTTTTCCAAAAATTAGTCTATAAGGAGTCATTCCAATAGGATTTTTATAAGCAGTTTTGTAAGCCTATAATGTAGTATCGAATCTAGTGGACTAATCTATTCAACTAGGGTTTACAGTCTTTTCAAGTATTTGTTTAATCTCTCTATTAGAAACTTCAGCTAACCCACTGGTTTGAGGATGATAGGCTATAGAGATTCTGTGAATAATATTAAATTTTTTTGCCAATCTCTGAATATATTTATTCCTAAAATGGGATCCTCTATCAGTGATAATCATTCTAAGCATTCTGCATCTAGTGAAAATATTTTTCATCAAAAATCTTGAAACACTTTTAGCGTCACAACGAGGCAAAGCTTGTGCTTCAATCTACTTAGAAACGTAGTCCACTGCAATTAATATATATAAGTTCCCAAATGAAGGAAAAAACGGTCCCATAAAATCTAATCTCCAAACGTTAAAGATCTCAACTTCCAATATGAAATTTAGAGGCATTTCATTAAATATATTGCCTACTCATTTACATCGATCACAAGTTTTTATATATCAATAGACATCTCTGAATATGATAGGCCAATAAAATCCAGCTTGTAAAATTTTATATGCAGTTTTATCAATCTCAAAATGTCTTCCAAATTCAGAATCATGACATTTCTGAATGATCAGCTCAGTTTCTTCCAAAGGTACACATCTCCTCATAATAAGATCCTTGCATTGTTTATATAAATAAGGCTCATCCTAAAAATATGCTTTGGCATAATGAATGAATTTTCTTTGTTGTTGTAATGTCAGCATAGGTGACAAAATATCACTTATAATATAATTAACAATATCATCATACCATGGTATTTTCCACTCATTAATATTATAAAGTTGTTCATCACGGAAACTATCTATAATTACCTTGTCGGTGTTATATAATTCATGGTTTTCTAATCTTGATAAATGATCAGCAATATGATTATCAGTTCCCTTTCTATCAATAACCATAAGATCAAATTCTTGCATCAATAGTATCCACTAATCAAACTTGATTTAACATCCTTCTTTTGCATTAAATATTTAATAACAGAGTGATCAATATACACAATACATTTAGCTCCAATTAAATAAGATATAAATTTATCTAAACATATACAATTGTCAGTAACTCTTTTTCAGTAACAGTATAATTAATTTCTGCATCATTAAGAGTTTTACTAGCATAGTATATCACTTTAAAAATCTTTTTGTACCTTTGTCCAAGAACCGCTCCAATAGCATAATCACTAGCATCACACATCAGTTCAAATGTTCCCAGTTATGTGAAACTATAATAGGGGCTGTGATTAATTTTTTCTTTAATTACTCAAAGGCTTTAGTTAGGTGAAACTATAATAGGGGTTGTGATTAATTTTTCCTTTAATAACTCAAAGGCATATTAGGTGAAAACTACAATAACATAATCACTAGCATCGCACATCAGTTCAAATGGTTTCTCCCAGTTAGGTGAAACTATAATAAAGGGTCGTGATTAATTTTTCTCTTAATAACTCAAAGACATTTAAATAGCTTTCAGTAAACTCAAATTTCTTGTCCTTTTCTAAAATGTGATTAATTTTTCTTTTAACAACTCAAAGGCATTTAAACAGCTTTCAGTAAATTCAAATTTCTTATCCTTTTCTAAAATTAATTTCTCTTTTAATAACTCAAAGGCATTTAAATAGCTTTCAGTAAATTCAAATTGTATGTCCTTTTCTAAAAGTTAGCAAAGAGGTTTAGTAACTTTTGAGAAATCTTTAATAAAACGCCTGTAAAAACCAACATGTCCAAGGAAACTCCTAACCTCTCTTACATTAGTAGGAGGTGTTAGTTTAGATATAACTTGAATTTTTGCTTGTTTAGTAACTTTTGAAAAATCTTTAATAAAACGCCTATAAAATCCAACATGTCCAAGAAAACTCCTAACCTCTCTAAAAAATCTTTAATAAAACGCCTATAAAATCCAACATGTCCAAGAAAACTCCTAACCTCTCTTTACATTACGTAGGAGGTGTTAGTTTAGATATAACTTGAATTTTTGCAGGGTCTACTTCCATACCATTTTTTAATTAGTAAAATCCAACATGTCCAAGAAAACTCCTAACCTTTCTTACATTAGTAGGAGGTGTTAGTTTAGATATAATTGAATTTTTGCAGGGTCAGCTTCCATACCATCTTCCAAAATTTTATGCCCTAACACAATTCCTCCTGCAACCATAAATTAATTTTTGCAGGGTTTGCTTCCATACCATCTTCCAAAATTTTATGCCCTAACACAATTCCTCCTGCGTTGCAGGGTCTGCTTCCATACCATCTTCCAAAATTTTATGCCCTAACACAATTCCTCCTGCAAAACTTCTAACCCCTCTTACATTAGTAGGAGGTGTTAATTTAGATATAACTTGAATTTTTGGAAGGTCTGCTTCCATACCATCTTCCAAAATTTTATGCCTTAATAAAATTCCTCCTGCAACCATAAATTGATTGTTTAGTAACTTTTGAAAAATCTTTAATAAAACGCCTATAAAATCCAACATGTCCAAGAAAACTCCTAACCTCTCTAAAAAATCTTTAATAAAACGCCTATAAAATCCAACATGTCCAAGAAAACTCCTAACCTCTCTTTACATTACGTAGGAGGTGTTAGTTTAGATATAACTTGAATTTTTGCAGGGTCTACTTCCATACCATTTTTTAATTAGTAAAATCCAACATGTCCAAGAAAACTCCTAACCTTTCTTACATTAGTAGGAGGTGTTAGTTTAGATATAATTGAATTTTTGCAGGGTCAGCTTCCATACCATCTTCCAAAATTTTATGCCCTAACACAATTCCTCCTGCAACCATAAATTAATTTTTGCAGGGTTTGCTTCCATACCATCTTCCAAAATTTTATGCCCTAACACAATTCCTCCTGCGTTGCAGGGTCTGCTTCCATACCATCTTCCAAAATTTTATGCCCTAACACAATTCCTCCTGCAAAACTTCTAACCCCTCTTACATTAGTAGGAGGTGTTAATTTAGATATAACTTGAATTTTTGTGGGGTTTGCTTCCGTACCATCTTCCAAAATTTTATGCCCTAACACAATTCCTCCTGCAACCATAAATTGACATTTCTCCCAATTTAGAACTAAATTAGTTCTTT